>JANVCL010021596.1:0-10502 GCA_026546855.1 Erythroxylum incrassatum
TAGCCTTTTGGCACACCTTCGTTGTTAAAACAGCTAGTGGGCACACTTGTCATGGGAAAACAACCCATTTACACAATAGTTAGGAATTTTCGTCGAGAAAACAACTTGTTGGCACACCTTTTATGGGAAAAACAGCTTGTTGACACGATTATTGGGCACTTTCAATGAGAAAAATAATTTGTTGGTATGGTCACTGAACATTTTTGCTGACAACCCGTTGGCAAGGTTTTTGGGCACTTTTAGTGGGAAATATAGCTCATTGGTTGGGTTCTTTGGCACTTTTAGTGAGAAAACAACACATTTGCATGGTTGTTGGGAACTTTCACTTAGAAAACAGTCCGTTGGCACACCTTTGGCGGGAAAAACAACTAGTTGGCACGATCACTAGGCACTTTGGATGAGAAAACAACGCATTGGCAACCTTTAGGGGGAAGAACAACCTGTTGGCATGGTCGTTGGGCACTTACGTTGAGAAAATAACCTTTTGGCACACATTGGAAAAACAATTCGTTGGCACACATTTCGTGCACAAAACAACCATTTGCATGGTCATTTGGTTCCTTCAGTGGGAAAAAAACATATTGTTATACCTTTGGTGGCAAAATAGCCGGTAAGAAAACAACTCGTTGGCATACCTTTGGTGGGCAAAACAGTCAGTTGGCACTATCCTAAAGGTCTTTCGGTGAGACAATAGCCCATTTGCACAGTCGCTGGGCACTTCATAGAAGGAACAACTTATTGGCACACCTTTGATAGGAAAAACAGCTTGTTGGCACACCGTCACAGAAAATACCTTTTATGTTTTCTATTTCCCCTTTTTCATTTTCTTTTGCTTTTCTCTTTTCTTTCTTTCTTTCTTTCCTTTCTTTCTTTTTCTTTTCTCTTATAAGAATTAAAATAAACTACATCAACATGGGAATTTCAATAATAAAACATAAAATAATATCCTAACATTATCACCAACCCACATATATACATACTCCCGCACTTTGAATTTTGTATTTCCACAAACTCAAAAATTAGCAAATGTTCCACTAGCTTCAAAGCTTGGGAAGGACAACTGGTTAGGTTAAAGCATGTAATGTGGCTAATACACAAAGAAAAGGCAAATAAAGCTAAGTGTGCTTATCAAAAAGGAAAATCATATAATGGATAGGCTATTTGGCCAATGTAGTTCAGAAAAGCAAAGAATGCCTAATCATATCCATGTTAATGCATGTGATAAAAATGTGATCTCGAATAGAAATTCAAGGCAAAATTAGGATGTATATGTCATGAAGGTCACACATTATAAAAAAATAATGATATTGATATAAATGTGTCAGTTAAATAAAGCTAAAAATCTCACTGGCTTTATCTACCACTAGTCACTACCCTTCTAAAGATAATGCATATCGACCAATCACAAGAGTAAAAGTACATGCTAAAGTTGCTACAAAATTCTCTAGTCAATTCACACTCTAATCATGACTATATAGTCCTATAATCAACAGAAAAGAGAAAATGTTTGTTTTATTGTTTCATTCTTTCTCTCATTTTGATTGAAAACTTAAAACAAGTAGAACAAACAAATTCAAAAACACACATGCATATAAATAGTAATGTAGAAGTGTAAAGAAGAGAAATTTACTTCCCTTAGGTTACATCCCATGAAGCGCCTTAGTTTAGGGTCGCTGGCTCGACTCTATGTTTCCTTACGTGACAAAATTATGATCTATTGGTGACATATGCGGTCCCTCCACGTGAGGTTCTTACGGATAGGGCCTTGGTTGATAATCGTTTACCTCCAGCATCTTCCCTATCTTTAGATGCTTTATCTTTACTGAGTCCACGCTCTTTTGAAATAATTTGAATGACTCTTTGTCTTTTTCTTTTTCGTTTAATTCTTCCAGCCTGCTAGGTAAAGGTGAAGGGTTAGTCTCGAAAATATAATTATGGACTCAATACTTACCTCTGAGCGAAATGATGTATCACATACTACTTTAAGCTCCACCTCAACTTCTTCAACACAAGCAATTCCTTGACTATTGCTCTCACAATTCTCAAACTCCCAATCACTCTGTAAAGTTTCCCCACTAACGTCCATTAGGAATACCTTAGGTTGATATGGCTACTCCTCTTCTATTAGTGATTCTACGTAGTCAATCCTCGCTACCATCTCACCTATTTGGCTTAACAATTTCTAGTTTCTAAACATTATATACCTTATTTCCTACTAGAATTGTTGCAACTACTGTTGTAGGCTCTTTTTAAATTGGAGATTGTTATCAATCACAACATTCATCAATTCTTCCAGAGATTTATCTGAGTTTTGATAAGAAGCTTCTAGTCCACATAGGAATTGCTGTGTGTCCTACAAACTAGGATAGAAGTAATTATGATGGTTAGCCCATCCATAATCAAAGTTAGGTTGATCAGTCCAACCTTGGTTATAGGATTGAGAATAAGAGTTATAAAAGAAATTACTTCTATCCATGTCAGATTTTTTTCAGACAAATACCAAACAGAAAGTGAAAAGATCAAGAAATAACTGAAAAGAAACTAATTAAAAACAAATATGTACAAAACACCAATTAAAATCACAAACAAAAACTAAAACACTGCACTCTCTGACAACGACGCTAAAATTGATAGTGCGTCCTAATGCTATTCAAAATAAAAACTAAACTACTACTATAGCAGTGGTGAGTCTAGGTCGATCCTACATAGAGTGTGTGTAAGTTATTGAAATGAAATTAATCGGTGTTTAGGTTAAGGGGGTTTTGAATTTTGGAAATAAAAAAATAAAATGAAACTAGATTAATAAAAACAAATTAAAGAAAATATGCAGAAAATGATAAAAGTGAGGAATTCAATAGGGACATGGTTCTTTGGTTTAATCTCGGCGTACACCTTAACTAAACATAGTTCATTGATTTGTTGTTCTCTAACCGTTGTTAGAAACTATTAATCGTGGGTTAATAATTAACCTAAGTTTTTCCCTTAGGTAGTGTTTAATTAAGATACGATCATTAATTAAACCTAACTATCGAATAACCTAGGATACGATCTCTAGAGTCAATTAGGTAGTAGCATTACGAATTAGAAAAATTGATTAATCAAGGCAACAACCACATATAATGTGTCATTTAACCTCATTCATGTTATCCCTAATGATTAAGAATCATTAGTCACTATTGTGGTTATGTAAATATAGTGCCTTGGAAATCAAGTGTATTTATATATAATTTAATTTGCTTTCGTTTATTTTTTGTAATGAAAATATTTATTATTAATAAAACAAAAGAGTTTAGTTTTAATTGTATAAGCATTATATTAAGTAATATACATGTACATGGAGATGTATGGGAAACATGTATATTATTAGAATCTAAATTAGTTGATTTAGAGTTGAATAATTAAGTTGCTCGCTTGATTATGGCTTAGATTGTAGTGTTGCGATTTATCTCCGTGTAAGTAAAGGATTTTACTTCAAGGGAATGATGAGTTTCATATCATGATAGTAGTTGACTATCGATAATGGCACTATTAAATGAATCTGGAATCATGTATGTTTTTTAAAGATTAAAGTAGGTCGTTTCTTTAATCTTAAAACATACACTTTAGCATTCTTTTATTATGAACCATAATCTTAATGAGTGGTGAACTTATATGTGTTTTATTATAATTCTTGATACGATCGGAATGAATTTTTACAGAGTATCAATCTAGCGTCTGCATGTTGGAATTATTAATTGAAACATGTATTAGGGAACATTCACTCAATAAAGAGTTTATAGTGATATCATCACTTCTAGATGTTTTACAGAGATTTAAATTGGCTTGCTAGTAGTTTGATGGACTAGCTACCCATCAAGTATTAACACCAAGATTAGATCTTATATGTTAATCACCATATAGAGTGAAGTGGGAGATCTAAAAGGAAAAACCAATTAAGGGTAAAATAGTAATTTTATCCTTTATTGTGCGGATGGCTATAATATGGTTCATAATAGAGTTTGCAATTAGACATCGAATTTGAAACATGTGTTCTCATAATATTTAGTAATCCAAGAGTTCAGTTAATTGTCTTTAGTGGAATGACATTGATTAATAAGTTAGAATCAATTCTAATGAGATTAAATTAATTCTGGACTCATTAGAGCTTGAATTATATAGGTCCAATTATTTTCCCCACTTGGCTTCTAGGAAAGGTTTTCAAGCAAAGTAAGAAAAATAAATAGAGGTTACCGGAAAGAAAATAAAAAAAGAAAGGACCAAATTAGATTTGGAATAATAAAAAGAAAGGACCAAATTAGATTTGGAATAATTAAATTGAGTTTTAAGCCTATTATAAAATGTTGGACTTACACTAATTAATTGTTAAATAGAAGCCCAAAATGAATATTTAATTTTGGGCTGGATTTTGGTTTGATTTGATTAATTAGATTAATTAAATTGAACCAATATTTATAAAGACAAAAGAAGGGCATAATCGAAATCTATAATGATGTAGATTTTGGTTTTATATAGCTAAGTGGATAGATGCACATTTAGCATTGAATTTCTAAATATAAGGTGGGTTTTTATCATCCTTCTTCATCATTAAATGGTTTAATGGTGTCCTCATTAAATGGTTTAATGGTTGTCATTTAATGTTGGCATGTAGAAAAACACACAAATTTTTAGCATTCATTTGATTAAAGAAGGAAGTAGTGCATTTATTGCTCTCTCCTTCTTAAATTCAGAGTGTCTTGTTTTTTTTTTGTCTTTTCATCTAGCAATATTAAAAAATGAGAATGTCTCATTTATTGCCCTCTCTTTCATTTTTATTAAAAGAATGAGAATGAAGTAGTGCATTGGTTGCTTGGTCTTCCACTCCTTTCTCTCATGAGCTAGCCGAAATTAGGAATGAGAGTGTCTTGTTTTTGTTCTTTCAACTAGCTGATCATAAAAGGAAAACCTCTACAATATTTCTTCTCCTTTCCTACCCAAGGATCTTGTTAACCAAGTTGTCCAAGGAGAACAAGTGGTAGATCGGATTGGTTGAGGATACAATAGCGAGGAGTCAAAGTTGTAATAAAGTAGTCGGTGAAATTTCCATCTTGTCCTTATGTTATTTATTTTTCTAATACCGTATCATGTATGGATTAAAACATGTTAATTTGGTTATCATGCTTCCACTGTGTTTTGATTTTGGAATTTTTTTTTGAAATCTACCATTTAACCAAATCTAGTATGCTATTGTTTTTTTATCCAACAATTGGTATCAGAGCCATTTTATTGTGCATGATTCAGTTCCTATATGTTGCATGGGTTGGCGATTATATTTATGTATGCTGTATATTTTTTTGTGATAGAAATATATATGGTGTATGTTTTGCACTTTTGGTTATTCATAGAATATAGATTTACCTTGTAAGTTTTCTTCGTTTGGTTTGTAACAAAGAGGGTGACCTATCATTGCCATATTTCCTCCTTGTCTTCATTTTTCTGTTTTCTTTGATTTTGTAATGTAAAAATTTCTATAATGTTGAAGATGAAGCAGCTATGGATCGAAGAAAAGAATAGGTAATGGTTTCGGTTTATGATATGGTGTAATGATAGTTTCGGTTTTATAAGCTTTTCAAGTGTTGGAATTTTGTGTTTCTCTTAATAACTTCGGTTTTGTGAGTTTTTCAAGTGCTAAAATTTTGTGTTTCTCTTGATAACTTCGGTTTTGTGAGATTTTCAAGAGCTGGAATTTTTTTGATTTCCTATTGACAAAATTCGGTTTTATGAAAAACAAAATATGTTGTAAAATTAATGACATTACACCTTTTTACCGAATGGGCTAAGTCACGTGAGCGAAGAGTTCAAAGCAGAAGATCCAAGTCCCAGAAATTTTTTTATGGGCCAAAGAGCTTTGTAATTTTTTTATGTTCTAGGATGGACAATTAAAAGAAGTTTTATAATTCATGAGAAAAATGGATAGATGGATGCTAATAATATGTGATATTATGTGAATGTATGCCATTTAGAATAATTTCCAACCTTAGGCTTTGCCATGCATTCACTATGTAACACCCCCTTACCGCAGGGTACATACCGGGACGCCCGAAGGACATTCCAGTACATAACCTGAGATAAGGGCGAGCTACGTACGCTCATTACAATCACTCCATATGGCATCATATCAAAATTCCCTTATAAAAAATCAATAGAAAAACCATCATATTTTGAAACCAACTTTTTCCTCATTTCATTTCATAACAACCGAATATCTACATTGTAACTGTCAATAATTTCTATATGTAGATCATCAAAACCTAACACAAAAGTACTACTGAAAGAGGAAATATACAAAATCTAACTAATCTATCCAAAAGTCCCAGCTGACTGACCTTTGAGCTATGACTTCTCTTGCCAGATACAATATACACAGCCAGTAGAGGCTCTCGGTAGCTAAGAGTCGTCTCTCGGTCCTGAAAAATCAACGTTGCAATTTTGGTGAGTTTTGCCAACTCAATGAGGTAACCATCATCGATGGTTCACTCAATTCATGCAACATATCAATTCATATCATAGTTATTTCACAATTTTGCATTTTTCATAAGTAACACACTTTCACTTAAGCATAAGAAATTTTGCATTTCACTTAATCAAACATATTTAACAAGATACATATGAAATTCTCATAAGACACTTTTCCAATTATTACGTTGTTGTAATCGAGTGCCTGTACTGTCCTATATAGGCCTCATTAAACGTTGAGCCTAATGCTCTGAATCACTGCTGAGCTCGAGGCTCAATTTCACTCGTTGAGCTTTACGCTCTAATTGGTGGCTACTCTGGTCACAACTGCCATTATCTGATTATGCATTCATGAATGAAATGCATGTACCATAATCAATCACATTATAAGCACATAGGTCTTCACATTCACATTCAAGCAGCACTTCAATATCACAATCCCTCGTACACGATCATTGGACCTTCTGTCCGGAATCTACAATCAAATCGCAATCATTCATTATTCAAAACATAATCATAAGCAATCCATAATTGAGAGAAACCGCCTAGGTTACTTACCAATTGCTCTCAAAGCTAGTGCTTGGAAGTTCCGGCAATGTTTGTAGGTTGACGTTCTAGTTACTCCTTTTGTTTAGTTACCTAATCTTCAAGCTCTTCAAGAATACCAAAACCTTAACTCTCCACACAACCCACGATCATCATCCTCCAAGGTGATAGAGATAGGTTTTTACGGTGAGAAGAAAAGAAAGAGCAAAGTGAAAAGGAAGCAAGTAAGAGATGTTAGTGGTGGAGGAGATTGGCACAAAATAACATGAGGAAGAAGGGAGCTACAAAAATGAGAGTAAAATCACCAAAAAAACAACTCCAAAGGCTTTAAGAGAGAGAGCATCGTGAGATAGCAAAATGGCTTCAACCAATTAACAAATGGTCATTTATAAGACATGGCTTGGCAAGTGACACTTGTCACTTGCCACATGTCCAAATTTCCATGGTTTGTCTTATGTATCTCTTATTAAACTAATCCACTCAAACCCAATTTCTATTCTAATTATCCCCCAACAAATGACACTTGTCAATAATTCCTAAAATCATGCATCCAAAATTCTAATTCTATTTGACAGTAAATTCTACTACCATTTATCAATTGAGCTGCCGCTTTGCATTTTTCCTAGTCTAAAAATTTCTCCAAAAATTTTTCAAAAACATTTCCTAAAATTCTCCACAAATTCTAATTCAACAATTTCACTCTCTAAAACAATTTTCTATACCAATAACCCACAATTCGCAAAACAATCACATTTATTACCAATTATACCAGGACTATCAATGAATGCATATACAATATTTTGATGTGCAAAAATCTCATTATTCACATTTATATGTATGTCACAATATGCATGAGCATGCAAATGCATTTCTAAACTCTCACTGTTCACGTAATTACTATTCTAACCTTCCCATAGGAGATGGGATGTTACAACACTCCCCTCCTTAAAGAAATTTTGTCCTCGAAATTCTTACTTATTTGCTCGAAGAGGTGAGGATATTGTCTCCTTATATGCTCCTTTGTCTCCCAAGTTGCTTCCTCAGTTGAGTGGTTCCTACATAGTACTTTCACCAATGGAATAACCCTATTCCTCAACTGCTTGGTCTGTGATCCCACAATCTTGATCGGCTCCTCAACATAACTTAGGTTACTAGCAACCTCAATTTCTTAAGCCGGTATTACATGTGTCGGATCTGATCGGTATCTTCGGAGCATACTCACATGGAACACATTATGCAATTAAGACAGATCACTCGGTAAAGCTAACTTATAGGCCAAAGGTCCAATCCTTTCAATGATGTCATATGGACCAATGTACCTAGGGCTCAGTTTGCCCCTTTTACCGAATCTCAAAACTCCTTTCCAAGGCAACACTCTCAGAAATACTCTATCCCCTATGCTATACTCCATATCCCTCCGATGCTGATCCACATAACTCTTATGTCTATCTTGAGCTGCCTTAATTCAGCTTCGGATCAACTTTACTTTATCCACTATATCCTGTATCAACTCTGGGCCTTCAATCAATCTCAAGCCTTCTTCATCTCAATACAGAGGCGATCGACACTTTCTTCCATACAATGCCTCATATAGTGCCATTCTGATACTACTGTGGTAATGGTTGTTATAGACAAACTCAATCAAAGCTATGTACTGATCTAACACTCCTCTGAACTCCAATGCACAAGCTCTGAGCATATCCTTAATAGTCTTGATTGTCCACTCACTCTGTCCATCTATCTGAGGATGAAATGTTGTGCTAAAGTTCAACTTAGTGCCCATAGTAGACTTTAAACTCCTCCAAAACCTCGAAGTAAATCTGGGATCCCTGACTGATACTATAGACACTGGGACCCCAAGCAGTTTCACCAACTCATTCACATACTTCTAGGCCAACTGATCAAGTGAGTTATTCTCTCTCACTGGTAAGAAATGGGCCGATTTAGTCAACCAGTCCACTATGACCCATATAACATCATGTTGTCTCGGAGTCTTAGGCAATCCCATAATGAAATCCATAGTGATTCGTTCCCATTTCCACTCCAGAATGGGCAACGAATGTAGCTTCCCAATTGGAGCCTGGTGCTCAGCTTTCACCTACTGGCAAGTCATACACCTAGAGACATACTCTGCCACTTGTTTCTCTATTCCAGGCCACCAGAAATGTTGCTTCAACGTGTTATACATCTTGGTAGTACCAGGGTGCATAGCATAGCGACCATATGAGCTTCCTCAAGTATCTCCTTCCTCATATCATCTACATTAGGCACATACAGCCTTTGCTTCATCCACAATGTCTCATCCCTTAATTCAAACTCAGAATTTAGATTTGCCTTCACTTTCTCTATAAGCTTCACCATATCAAGATCCTTACCCTGGACTTTCTTGATTCTGTCATGCAGCTTTGGTCTCAACTTCAAAGTCGCAATCAAGGTCTTATCTTTCTCTAAATTCAATTCCACATTCAAAGCTCTCAAATAAATCAAATTGGGTAACCTCAATAATTGAATCTAAGCTGCACTGATATTAGACTTTCTGCTCAAAGCATCTGCCACCACATTAACTTTTCCCGAGTGGTACTCAATAGTATAATCATAATCTTTTAGTAGCTCAATCCATCTCCTCTGCCTCAAATTTAACTCCCTCTTACTCAGCAAATACCTCAGACTCTTATGATCAGTAAATATCTGGAAAGTCTCTCCATACAAATAATGTCGTCCAATCTTTAGAGCAAAGACCACTGCAGCTAACTCTAAATCATGCACTGGATAGTTGATCTCATGAGACCTTAATTGTCTCGATGCATAGGCGATCACCCTGCCATGCTGCATCAGTACAGATCCTAATCCTTGATGCGACACATCACTATACACCACATAACCTCCAGTCTCCGATGGAATAGTCAACACCGGTGCAGTAGTCAACCGATGTTTTAGCTCCTCAAAGTTTTTTATCACTCCTCATTTCATCTTAACACTACATTTTTCCTCAAAAGTTTTGTCAGAGGGGCCGAGATCAAAGAAAACCGCTCGATAAATCTCCGATAATAGCCAGTCATTCCTAGGAAGCTTCGAATCTCTGACACATTTCTCGGAGCTTGCCAATTCATCACTGCCTCTATCTTCTTCGGATCTACCTGTATACCATCTCCGGTCACTATATGTTCCAGAAATATAACTTGATCTAACCAAAATTCACACTTACTGAATTTGGCATACAACTATTTTTCTCTCATGATCTACAAAATGACCCTCAGATGCTTAACATGCTCCCTTCTGCTTTTCGAATACACCAAGATATCATCAATAAATACAATCACAAATTGATCCAGGTAGGGCTGAAACACCTTATTCATCAAGGCCATAAAAGCTGTCGGGGCATTAGTTAACCCAAACGGCATCACTAAGAACTCGAAGTGCCCATACCTACTCCTGAATGCACTCTTAGGTACATCAGCCTCAGC
>JANVCL010021683.1:0-10497 GCA_026546855.1 Erythroxylum incrassatum
TTCCCTTTTTATAGCCTTTGTAATTATTAAAATTAAACAAATCAGGATGTTTAAATATATACCAATCTTTGCTTAATATTTATGCCCGACCTCCAAATATATATAGCCCTAACAACAAAAAACACAAATACTATATCTTTGACGGCTTCAATAGCAAGTTTGATCATTAAAAGAGGAAATTTTAGCTTTAATCGACAGGAAAAATAGTTAAGTAGTTGAAGGAGAATTAGGTTACTAACCGATAAAGCAAACACACGCAAGAGGAGGGTTAATTGTGTGAGACTTAAAAAAAATTTCACAAGTTACTTTCAATTTGTATAAAGATAGGGGCCTATTAAACATTAAAACAGTAGAAGCCTGTCAAACAATAGTAGCTTGTTAAACGACAGGAGACTGTTAAAATATGATTCATGCTGAAACAATAAAAAGAAGACGCATGTTAAATGAAAGGAACTGTCAACAAATCGAAAATAAAAGGAACCTATTATAAAAGTGAAGGAAACTCTTTTTGAAATAAACACACACAATATAATGCGGAAATATAAAAGATAAGGAGAGAGAGAGAGAAGAAGGATGCAGTCGATTTATACTAGTTCAGCTTATAACTCAAGCCTATATCTAATCCCCAAATATTCAACTTAAGAATTTTATTATAAAATTAAATAGTAATTTGACAAGCTTCTCAAAGTTTACAAGTTAATATTTTTCAAGGTTCTTCACCTTCCACACTAGTAGTATTTCACTAGCCTCTATAAGCTCTCAAGTGAGAATGAAGTTTACTTGATATGAGTTTCAGTAATCTCTCTCAACAAAATTTCACTTTCTAACGCACAATATAATTTCTTTTACAAAGATATCACTTTCAAGAATGTATATGCATTTAACAATATAGCTTCGCGAGCTTCTGTATCATTTCATTCTTGTTCATAGTTGCATTGGCTCTTCCTTAAATAGACAATTTCTTCAACTAGTCGTTGCTTCATGTTGAATCCATAGTCAACTGGATCGAAATAACTTCTATGTCATTTATGCCAAAAAAGCTTCTAGTAATCATGTGGCTAATATCCGTCCTTTATAATTAGTAAGATCCTTTCAGACAAACCATTTATATTAAGGTAAGCTCATAATGAAGATTCTTACAATAAAGAAATCATATTTCTTATGATTTTATTTCCTTTTGAAAATAAGACTGTTAATTATACAAGGAAATAAATCCAATTTGAATTTTGAAACATTATACAGTTATCATCAAAATCGTTAATTATAATCCTTGAGCTAACAATCACCCCCTTTTATGATAACAAGTAATAATAGATATATTTTTCAAAATTCACAAAGATAATAGATGATTTCGAAAGATATCTAAGACTTTTATGTATTCAGACATAATTAAAAGGAGCATATCCCTTAAGACAAGAGCCTATTGTTTATATATTACAGATTTTCACAAGTTCAAAAGCATAATCAATCATAGATATAATTAACAACATCGAGAAATCATATATATATGTAGAAATATACAAAATATATCCACAAAACTCTCCCTTTTCGTCATTATCAAAAATATAATAAAGGAGGGAGGAAGTGAAATAAAAAAATGAAATAGAGGGAAAGAGTAAATACTGTATCAAACAAAATCATGAGTATAAATAAGCCAAGCAGAAAACAAATAGCAATAGAGTTATTTAAGAGATTCAAGGATTCTTCTGATCAAAATTTGCATGTCAAGAAGTTGATTCTGCATGTTGTCTATTTGTTCTCATATTTGTTTTTTATTGGCTTGAATGTCCTTAAGCTATTGTTGAAGATTTGTGTTATTTTCATCTTGAGTAGGAACATTAGCTCGTTGATCTAGAGAAGAGCCTATGATTTTTGCTTTTCTTTCAGATTTCTTTTCCACCTAGACATTGTTTTGCAATTTGTATCCAAATTGGTAAGGAAAGGAAGGGGAAACTTAACCGGTGCACACGAACTCAGATTTGTAAAAGCTACTCCATAATAGTGGAAAATCTTGGTGAGCAACATCCCATATAGTAGACAACCAGTGGTATTCTTATGATTCCTTTTATCCACCATAAACCTTAAGATCATTATAGGTAGATTCATTATGTTTACTTTTAGTAAATTATACACTACATAAGTGTCTAGCAAACTGCACCTTTCAATAAAACTACTCCTGGTGAAAAGCTGATAACAATGCAAGGCAACATGGTAGTAAGTCAAATTGTCTACTCTAGGGTCTCCTATCTTGGGTATTTTCAGCATTAAGGCAGATGGATTTAACAACTTCTTCCAAATCCAAATCATTGATATCCCATTTATGACAAGGAAAATTAGTTCTCTCTATAGGAACTATGTCTAGTATATCTCCTAAAATCTCTTCAAAAAGTAGAATCTCAATTTCACATACTCATGAAACAATGGCTAGCTTTCCATCAATTAATTTCTTTCTCATGTGTGTGTAGAATGCCCTAACTAGCTCATCCCATACTGTCTCATCTAATTTTAGGAAATTTTCCAAACCAATTGCAACAAAGTAAGGAGAGACAGGTATACCTATGTTATCAAATATTATGGGAGGCAAGACTCTCCAAGCAACCACCTTTCTTTTCTTGCACTGCATTTTATAACGAACTTTAGCTTCTGTTGATTGAAACATCTTTGGTGGTATTGATGCCTTTCTAATCTATTCAGCTATTTTTATCTTCTTTGCTCTATTTTCTTTAGGAATCATCTTTTCATGAAATAACTCATTTCTACTAATAGAGTCCTTGATATTTTCTTCAGTCACAAATGCTTTTCCTTTCTTCATTTCTTTCCTTTTCTTTCTTTGAACTCTTCTCATCTTCCTTTTCAGCATAATTGGTTTCTTTTCGTTCAGAAAATTTCTTAACTTGCTTTGCAAGACTTCCTCTAGTTTGTGATTGTTTGATCAACTGAGAAAGTTCTTCATTTGAATCATCATTTTTTATAACCAAGTGTACTTCTGATACTTGGGGTTCAGTAACATGCGCTTCACCATGACTATAATCAGAAGTTGGAGTTTAATTTTGTCCTTTTAATTTTGTTCTTGCCATTGTAAAAGAGATGAATGAGGTTTAAAAGATTTGAGATTAAACTAGAAAGTTGGAATATAGAGAATTAAAAGCAGCGCTTCGAAGAACAAAGAGGGTGAGTAAAGGAGAGAAGTTTGTTTTTACTATACTAGGCATTTCTTGAGTGTTTATCTCGTGTGAAGATGAATGATTGTATGCTAATACAGGAACTGTGATCGTTTGCGTATCTTCTAATAGATCTATATTGCCACTTGTTAGAACTTTGTGCTTGTCTGTAAAAAGGTTTAAACGACGCCATTAATGACTCCCTTTTTACCTGTCACTTATAAGTTAACCAGAGAGAAGCCTTAAAAAGAAGAGGAGCCTTCTAAAACGAAGGGTCCTTCTAAATTCTAAGGGCCTACCAAACCAAGAGAGAGTTTATAATGAAATAGAAAAGAAGGAGCCTACTAAGATAAGTAGTAGAGAATATTTGTGCAGAAATAATATCAAAGAGTTTTCACATACCAAGCTCTTTTCTCAACACACAAAATCTATCTTCAAAGAGTGGCTTGGTGAAAATGTCAGCTACTTGATTCTTAGTAGAAACATGCAAAAGATCAATAGCTCTTTCTAAAACATAATCTTTAAGAAAATGATGTTTGATTTCTATATGCTTAGTTCTAGAATGATGCACATGATTTTTAGAAAGATTTATATCACTCGCATTGTCACATAATATAGGAAAATGAGAAAAGTTTAGAGAAAAATCCTCTAATTGATGCTTCATCGATAAGATTTGAGCACAATAGCTAGTAGCTGCTATATATTCAACTTCAATCATTGAAAGCGCTATGTATTTTGCTTCTTGCAGGATCAAGATACTAGAAATCATCCAAGAAATTGATAGTGACCACTGTGCTTTTTTGATTGATTTTGTCACCTACATAATCTGCATCATAATAGCCCACAATGTCAAATGAATCAATTTTTAGATACCATAGTCCGAACTCTATATTCTATGGAGATATCTAATGATTCTTTTGACTGTTTGAAAGTGACTTTCTTTTGGATTTGATTGAAAACGTGCGTAAAGATACACAATAAGCATAATGTCTGGTCTTGAGCCTATAAGATATAGCAGTGATCTAATCATTCCTCTATGCTTTTTCTCATCCTTAGCTTTGCCTTATTTGTCTTTATCAAATTTAGTTCCAGTGTACATGGGAGTACCCATCGGTTTGATATTCTCAAAATGATATTTCTTGATGAGTTCCTTTACGTATTTGTCTTGGCTGATGAAGATTCCTTTTTTTATTTGTCTGATTTGTAATCCGAGAAAAAATGGTAATTCACCTGTCACGCTCATTTCAAACTCCCCTACATTAATGCTAAAAATTATTCACATAAGGATGGATTAGCAGCATTAAATATTATGTCATCAACATATATTTATACTATGAGTAGATCCTTTTTCTTTCTTTTAATAAATAAGGTTTTGTCAATCTTTCCTCTTTCAAAGTTATTCTCAAGTAGAAAGTTACTTAACCTCTCATACCATGCTCGATGAGCCTACTTTAGACCATATAGAGCTTTGGATAACTTCATCACGTAATATGGATGTTTTTCATCTTCAAAACCTGGGGGTTGCTTAACAAATACTTCTTCATTAATGTAACTATTTAAGAATGCACTTTTAACATCCATTTGGAACAACTTGAAATTTCTATAGCATGCAAAGGTAAATAAAATTCTAATCGGTTCTAATCTAGCAACAGGTGCATAAGTTTCATCAAAATCAATTCCTTCTTGTTGATTATAACTTTGAGCTACAAGTCTAGCTTTATTTTTTACCACCTTACCATTTTCGTCAAAATTGTTTCAAAAAACCCATCGAGTCCTAATAATTGACTTATTTTGAGGATGAGGTATGAGATTCTAAACTTTGATTTTATCAAATTGATTAGGTTCGTCTTTCATGGTTGAAACCCAGTTTTCGTCAATAAGGGCCTCTTCAACAATTTTTTGTTATATTTGTGAGATGAGAGCTATAAATTTATTCTTGAACGATGATCTTATTCTTAGACTTTCACAGAGGTCTCCTATAATGTATTGATGTGTATCTTGACCTCTCCATTCTCTTAGTGTTTTTCTTTGCATAGGCTCCTGCTAAGAGGAAGGAGCCTGCTTTGTTTTAGCTTTAGAGGGGCCTTCTTGATTTTGTGATTCTGAAGGTATTATAGGTGTAGTTTGAATCTTCGATATATTTTTAGGTCTAATAGATGCTCTTCATCATATAAATTAGTTGTTGTTATCGAAGGTAGTACTTCATTAAATACTACATGTACTGATTATTTTATCTTCTTTTATTATATACTTTAAATCTTTTACTAGCACTACTGTAGTTCAAGAAAATAGCTTTGTCTGATCTTGCATCAAACTTTCCAAGGTTGTCTTTTCCATTGTTTAGAACATAACATTTACAGCTAAAAGCTCGAAAGTAAGCAACATTTGGTTTTCTTTCTTTCCACAACGCATAGGGAGTCTTTTTCAAAATAAGTCTTATAAGACATCTATTAAGTACATAAGATGTTGTGGATAATACTTCTGCCCAGTATCTATGAGGAAGTCCACTTTCACACAGTATGGTCTTGACCATATCAGCCAAAGTTCTGCTCTTTCTCTCTATAACTCCGTTTTGCTGAGGTGTCCTTGGGCAAGAAAAGTTGTGAGTTATACCATTACTGTCATAAAATTATTTAAACTTTATGTTATCAAATTCTCCTCCATGATCGCTCTAAATTGAAGTGATGCAATACCCTTTTTCTATCTGAATTTTTCTGTAAAACTTCTCAAACACTTCAAAAGCATCATCCTTATTTAATAAGAAATAAACCCATGTAAATCTAGAGTAACCATCTACTAGAATAAAACCATAATTCTTACCACCAAAACTTTAAGTCCTAGTGGGACCGAATAAATCCATGTGCACAAGTTCAAGTGGTTGGTTAGTAGACAAAATATTTTTAGGATGAAAGCTACTTTTGACTTATTTACCTTTTAAATAAGCCTCACAGACCTGATTGCTTTCTAATTTAAGTTTCGGTAGTCCTTTTACTAACTCATTTTTGGACAATTTTGATAGAATGCTCATACTGACATGTCCAAATCTTCTGTGCCAGATAAACGAATCATTTTATCCGCCTTTCCTTTCAATATAGTTTAAATACAATATTTCACTTGTCATATGTCTCAAAAAGCTGCTATCAACTATCTATTGATTTTTTCTCTTATCTCTATTTTGAAGCATATTTGTAAAAAATATATTCTCTCATTTTAGGTGCCCAAATTTTTCTGGGGCCTTTCGAGTTAGTAGTTTGACCTTTTGGTCTCCAAATATACATTTAAGATAATTTTTTTAATGAAAATTACAAGAATGACTAATGTGACCATGTCTACCATAGTAATTGCACAAAACAGATGAATGATAGTTATTATGATTTTTACCATATAGCATATTCCTGCTGTCTTTGCTATAGCTACTGCTAGATAAAGAAGTTTTTATACGACCTAATATTGTTGTTTTCATTGTACCGTATTATGGCTTTACCAAAAATGCATTTACCACTTCCAAGCAACACATCAAGATTCTTCCTCCTATCAATGAAATTTTCTATATCTTTTTCTATAGATAAGATCTTTCCAACATTGTTCTCCTTTTCAAGTTCTAAGACGGTGACTTTTTCTTCTAACTGTCATACCTTATCAGAATCATTTTTGCAACGTATTTTGCAACTTAGCTACTCTTTCTTCCAGAACTTCCTTTTCAAAAGCCTTTTACTTACAGTCATACTCAAGAGACATATTCCTAGTCACTAACTTCTTATTCGCAAATTCCAATGATTTAATCTTCACTCTTCAGAGATCCATCATTGTTGTTGGACTTCTCAACTTCTTTGAAATACTTCACGGTTAACCTTTTGTACTGATCATACAATTCATGATATGCATGTTTCAATTTATCAACTTCAATATCAAAGTCAAAATAATATACTTCATCATCTCCTGATCTAACCGTGAAGCAAAAGTTGTTGACTTCTTTTGGTTCTTCCTCTTCAAAGTTTTCATAAACTTCATCTAACCAAGCTGCAATCATCGCTTTCTTTCTAGATTTTCTATTCTCTAACTTATCCTTTTGATGTAGAGCACATTTTGGTCATGTGTGTCCAGGCTTCTTACAGTGATAGCATATGATTTGATTGTTTTGTGTATTGTTATTACTGCTACTGCCTTTTGATAGGAACCTATTGTTTCCTTCAAATGTGACTTGTAGTTTGTCCCACATTTATTTTGTTATAGAATAGTAGGATATATTTTCATATTCTTCTGAGACAACACACATATTAGGTGATGTTTTGCTTTAGCATTTAGTTATGCATTTCTCCTGCCAGCATCAGTCTATACTTCTACATTATCGAAAGTAGGAATTTTAGCTCCAACTCTAAATGCTTGCCATACTTCGATATTTACATATTAGAGATATATGGTCATTCTCTCTTCTAGTATGAGTGGTTATTTCCTTTAAAGTAAGGAGGCTTTGAGACGGATTGTCCTTCCAAAATTTTCACGGTGTTTGTCATAATCTGTCATATGCTGTGAAACACACTAAATGTAAAACCTCATTCTAATGCCGAATGATAAAGCAAATACACGCAAGAGGGCGTGAAACGTGTAAGATTTTTTTAAAAATTGTAAGTTACTTTCAATTTGCATAAAGACAAGGGGCTTTTTAAAAATTAAAACAATAGGAGCCTATTAGACAATAGTAACCTGTTAAACGACAGGAGCCTGCTAAAGTATGAGTCTTGTTGAAACAATAAAAAGAAGGCGCCTGTTAAAATGAAAGGAACCGTTAGCAAATCGAAAACAGAAAGAAATTATAAAAGTGAAGGAGTCTCTTTCTAAAATGAACACGCACAATATAATTTGAAAATATAAAAGGTAAGGAGAGAGAGAGAAGAAGGAAGAAGGACATAGCAGATTTATACTGGTTCAGCTTCCAACCCAAGTCTACGTCCAGTCTCTAAGTATTAAACTTGAGTGTTTCATTATAAAATCAAGTAGTAATTTGACAAGCCTCTTAAAGCTCACAAGTAATATTTTTCAAGGTTCTTTAAGCTTCTACACTAGTAGTATTTCACTAGCCTTTATAAGCTCTCAACTGAAAATTAAGTTTGCTTGATATGAACTTCAGTAATCTCTCTCAATAAAATTTCACTTTCTAACACACAAGATAACTTTTTTTATAAAGATATCACTTTTAAGAATGTATACGTTTTTGACAATATAGCTTTGCAAGCTTCTATATCATTTCTTTCTTGTTCACGGTTGCATTGGCTCTTCCTTAAATAGTTAATTTCTTCAACTAACGTTGCTTCATCTTGCATCCTTAGTCAACTGGATCTGAATAACTTCTATGTATTTTTTGCCAAAAAACTTCTAGTAATCATATGGCTAATTAGTAGGTTCCTTTCAGATAAATCATGTCTAATAAGGTAAGTTCATAATGAAGGTTCCTGCAAGAAAGAAAGCATATTTCTTATGATTTTATTCCCTTTTGAGAATAAGACCGTAATTATACAAAGAAATAAATCCAATTTGAATTTTGAAATATTATACAGTTATCATCAAAATCGTTAATCATAATCATTGAGCTATCACTAACCTCACAACAATGCGCGTTCTGAAATGATTTAGGGATGGTCTTTGCAAGGCTAGTGTAGTAGAAATAATATTGATGTCATTTCTTTTGATGGAATTGTGTGAAGAGAATGAATGTTGCTCCGTTCAATGCCTTCAAATTTTCTTCTTTAGGCAATTCATCTCCCACTAACCATACCTACAATAGTTGGTTTGTTTATTTGTTTTCACATAAATCATTTTTCTTCAATCTATTCTAGGAAGCTTATAATTAAGATGAGTAAGATGTAAACACAATTAACGTCATGCTTTACTTTAGGAGAGCTTTGAAGGTAGTTGATTCCATGACCTGTTGAAATTTTAAAGAAAAGAACATGTATAACATAAGATAAAAGAATATGTAACACTAAAGTGGTTTTACTAATAAACTTACTTGTCTTATATAGGAAAAATACAAAAAAAAGACTTAAATAGAGATTTCAACCAATAAATCTAGCTTATAAAATAAGATTAAAAACAAATTAAAGACCTATTTAAAAGGAATTTTAACAACTCTACAATTTTGAATTAATTCCCAACATTCCCCCTTAATTTAAAATTGAAAAAAAAAGACTTCACAGGTACTTGCATGAAGCACATCTCTTTACAATTTTGTTTCTTTAGAGCACTTCTCTCCAATCTTCTCAATAGAGCACTTTTCTCTATTCTTCAACATTAACACTTATCTCCATAGAACACTTCTCTCTATGAAGTATCTTAGTGCACCTTCCACCATCTACAAGAGGTTGTTCAATCACTTGTATTGTATTTGCTTGTTCTTTATTACTGAACTTGCAACCATTTTTCAAATGTCCAAATCGTTTACACCTAAACCATCGAGACTTCCATTTATGCTAGTAATCTTTCTCTTCACGGCCATTCTCACAGTGGCCACATTGAGGAATGTTTCCTTTCCTTTTTAGTGATGTAACCTTTGCTAGATAGCCTTCCTCCTCCATCTTTTCACTTTCTTAGTTTCTTATTGCCCTTCGTTGCTCTTGAGCTTATAAAGCAATAATCACTCATAGGCCCCTCAAGATCTTTGAAGGCTCTAATACCATGTTGCTACTAAATTGACCGCGCGTCGTAACGCTAGTCAAAATAAATTAACTAGACTACAACTGTAGCAATGGCGAGTCTAGGTCAAACCCACAGATAGTGCATGTAAAGTTTAAGAAATGAAATTAACCGGTGTTTATACTTAAAAGGGGGTTTTGGACTTTTCGGAAGAAGAAAATGAAATAAAACCAATTAATAAAAACTAATTAAAGAAAACATGCAAAGATAATAAAAACGGGGAATTTGGTAGGGACCCGGTTCTTCGGTTCAATATCGGCCTAAACCCTAATTAAGCAAATTTTATTAATTTATTGTTCTTTAACCTCTCCTAGCAACTATTAATCGTGGGTTAAAAATTAACCCGAGTTTTCCCTTAAGTTTTGTTTAATGAAGATACGATCGTTAATTAAACTTAACCACTTAACAACCTAGGATACGATCTCTAGATTTAATTAGGCAATAGCATTACGAATTAGGAAAATCGATTAATCAAGGCAACAACTACATACGATGCATCATTTAACCTAGGTCATGTTATCCATAATGATTACAAATCATTAGTCGCTACATACGAATTTCAACATAAAAATTACGGATTATATCGAAATTTTAGCAGTGAGTTCGAAATTAACAATTCAATGAACGCATTAAAATCATCAATTCA
>JANVCL010021703.1:0-10496 GCA_026546855.1 Erythroxylum incrassatum
CAACATGTAATTTTGTTACAAAGGAAACAGAGAATGAAACCAAATTGAACTTCAGAAAGTTAAATCATATACCTCTTCAGCGCTTCCTCCACCGTGATCACCATACAGGGCTTGTCCATGGTCGCCCATAATAAGAAGGAAAGTGTTTTCATGCAAGCCACCTGAACTAGACTCGCCATCAAGAATTCTAATAAGCTTTTGCAGTTGAATTTGTGGTAAAGCATTATCAAATAAGAATTAAGCATGCAGGAAATATTAAAACCAACAGATAAAGGTAGCTTGATAATGGAAACAAGATGAGCTTATTCTACCATAAGTAACAAATGTGCATTGAGAAAGTTCACATGTATAGTAGAGTCAATGAATAAGCAACCAATGTGTATTGAGAAACTTCACATCTATGGTAGAGTTAATGAAGGTAGGACATCTGGAACAATAGAATGCCCAAAATTGTGCAAACTTTACCTTTCAGTCACTAAAGACCAACAAAAGCTCAATTTCTAATTCACTTCTTATATTCTTTCCAAAAAATTCCAGGAATCAATCTAACATTAATAGCTGAAAGTTTGTGTCTTTCCTATGATTTCAATAGGACTTTTGGAACACCAATAAGTATTAAATTTAAAGTAAAGGAAAATGAGGAAGTGGTTTAGTTCGTTTTGATGAGAAAATTTTACTTTCATGTTTCGCAGATATATTCCATATGGCCCAAGTCATCAAATTAAAACTTATTTCTATAATTCTTATAGGAGTAGAATTTCCAATGTTCATCTTCAATCTTAAATTTTGAGTTTAATATATTTCAAAACTTGCTATACATGATAAAGGGACTAGACCATAATGGCAACAATAGCAAAACCAAACACCAGATTAGAGTCATGGCAATAAAAAAGGTGTTTAAGCCACAATCATGTCCTGATGGTGTGAACCAGTGGAAGAGAAGTCCAGAAAAGACAAATGTTGCCACGTAACAAACCAGTGATACAACAAATACGATATTCACATTATTTGTAATTAATTTGATATTTTAACAATTTTTTTACGTAAAAAGCATCCACCCTATTACGGTAACAGAGATGCAGATGGAGATGGATAGCTCAACATGAAGAACCCAACATCAGCAAATCCAGATCTTCCATCATTATAAGAAGAATATCGATTTTCACATCAAGCAGTTAATTTGAGAAATACTTCACGATTTCAACATTATCATTAAAACAAAGAATAAGTTGCATACATCTTAAAAACACAACTGATCACAAATCGGAAATCCATAAAAAGCTTAATCAAATTCGAAGAACATGCATTGTATGAAAATAAATCCAAGGAAAACATTGAGAGACGAATAAGATAGGGTTAAGAGAAGGAGGCGGAGGCGTTGGAGGTGGTTATAAGAGAAGACAAGCGCAACGGTTGAGCTGAGGAAACCAAAGAATAGTGTCATTTCATCGCCGCTAAAACCAGAAGACATGATTAGGAATGGATATAGGAGACCGACGTCATTTTGGATCTATTGTAGAGAGCTTTCTAGACTCGATTTGTTCTTCTTCTTCCTCTCCCCCCACCCCTCATTTTGATCTGTTCTTCTTCTTCCTCTCTCTCTTTCTCTCCTCCGGTGCAACTTATCGTCTGCATCAAATAGAAAGCTAAAGTGCAAATTTAGAGTTTAGATTTTACCTTTCTATTTATGGTGCCATCTTCTTCAACGGTCCAACTAGCTTCGCTGCATAGAGCTTAAGGAAATCTTCAGGAGCCACGCTGGGAAGGTAGAAAGATTGGCCGAAGTGTACGAGGAGGAGGAAGAGTAGAGGGAGTAATGCAAAGACCGCCTCAATCATATTCCATCTTTTAACAATGTAATTGAATATTAGTGTTAAAGGGATGTTATAAGGCTAGTCGAGAGCCATTAATTCCCTTGTTACAACTTAGTTCCTATAACTTAGTTTTCAGCAAAGTTGAACAAATAATTTAGGTGCACTTCACTTAATAATTTTGTCAAACACTTTCCAAGCACTTTTATGGAGCACTTCGTCAATCAACAATAACTCGATATAATTGACATAACTAAAAGTAATAGTCAATACACAATCCAACTGCAATAATGTTACAATTTTCTCAATTCTAAATTTGGTTGCATTTTATCGAAATGGATAGCTTATAGACTTTCCATTTTTTTTAATGACTAAGCCAATCATTTTATTTAAGGTTGACTGGTGGGATGTTTATCATAAAGGTGGATATAAGGTTGACAAGTTTGAGTTTCCTATGGTAAATGTCACACATAAGTTAAAAATTGATGAACCATATGTTTTGGCTTCTCAAGCTGAACAAGTTTATTATGTAAGAGATATTAAGGAGCTCAATTAGTAAGTTATTGTCAAGACAAAGCCTCGTGATTTGTATGATCTTCTTGATGATGATATAGGAGATGAGTCATGCCAAGAAAATGAAAATTTTGGCTTTACACTTCACAAATCTACTTTAAAGGATGATAGTGATACAATATTTTTGGACATATCTAATCTAGATGTTTCAACTGTTGAAGGAAATTCATTAAATATTGATACTATGAGTGATGGAGAATACGATGAAACTGATTATGATGAAGATACTTTTAAGGATGATGATAAAACAGATTCAATAAGTGAAGGTGATCAAGGGAATTGGTGAAGGCATTATAAGCATGAAAGTTAGAGGTAAGCACCAACTTTACATTCCAAGATAGGTAATTCATTTAAAAACCTATAAAAGTTTAGGATAGAAGACATTATCATATCTTACTCTAACTCTGTTATTTGCAATGCCTATTTTACTCTTTGATCCAACATCTTGATCTCCATGTGGCTTCTAGGTAATATTCTCTAGTACAATTAACCATTGTAATATTGTTTACTAGTTTAGTTGCTGAGTGCACATGGAGGGTTGTCTTATTTAATCGTGGACAGTATTGTCTATCTAAAGGAACATGCAAAATGTAACCCTTGATTGCATCCATATTGTTTTTTCATCGGTTGGCATTTCAAAAAGGTTTATCTTCAGCCCCAGGAAGGCCAAGGGTAGATCCAAATAGTCCTGTTAGGTTTGACGTCAGTTTGGAGTACAAACGAAGCCAAGAGGTGGAAGAACAACAAGGGAAATTTGCAACGGCTTTACATGCAAATTCTTACTTCGTATCACTTCATTCTTTGAATATTAAGCAAATTTAAAGGGCTTCAAGCAGAAGGCTAAACGACTTTGCTCTAAACATTCACAATCAGTCCTTTGCTTCTGGTTTCTTCATTTTGAGATTGTTCAAATAGTTCGTGACCTTGCCACAACTTAGTTCAATTTCACCACTGACGCTTGTTTTGAAAATATAAATTGTATCTTTCATGATTTTGGTGAGACCTTCTCACTATCACTATCTTGTCTCATATTGTTGTATTGTTTGTTACTAAAATTACTAATAGTAGTGCGCATAGTGATAGTTCAATTATTGTGATAATATTAAGTAGACACTAACTAATTGAATTTTTTATTGAGAAAAGTTTTCATCTTATCAAGTACACAGATTTTTAGTAACAAAACTTAGTGATAAAAGAAATTTTGACACTATTAACATATTAATAGTGACAATTTAATTGTGAAGGAATTAAATTGTCACAATTCCTATTGTATTATTATCACAAACAAATTCATCGCAGTTAATCCAAATAATAGTGTCAATCAATTATTTTGTCACAACAAACATCATATCTATGACAAAATAATATTTGTTCAAAAAAATTGTCACTAAATTACGAATAGTACTGACCATAATTATACTTTGGTGATTGTGACAATATTAAGTAGATACTAATTAATTGAATATTTATTGATAAAATTTTTTGTCATAACAAGTAAAATATTATATGACGATTAACCGTTTTGTAACAAAAAGAAAAAATATTTGTGACCAAACTATGTTTCATCACAACAAATAGAAAATATTAGTTACTAACATACGTTTTGTCACAATTACAATTTATTCCTGCCAAATTTATTTTAGCGCCAAATTTCATAAGCTTATAGTGACAAAAACTTAGTGATAAAATAAATTTTAACATTATTAAAATAGTAATAGTGACAATTTAATTGTAAAAGATACTAAATTGCCACAATTACCATTATATTAGTGACAAAAATATAAATCATTACAGATAATTCAAAAAATTGTGTCAATCAATTGTCTTGTCATAAAAAACTTGTATTTGTGTTGACAAAAAAAATTAGTCACAAAAAAGTCACTAAGATAATATAAAGTAAACACTAATTAATTGAATATTTATTGACAAAAGTTTTTTCACAACAAGTAAAATATTGTGTGACGATAAACTGATTGTCACAACAAGAAAAAATTATTAGGGAACAAACTATGTTTTGTCACAATAAATAGAAAATATTAGTTACTAACGTATGTTTTATCACAATTTCAATTAATTTCCGCCAAAATTATTTTCGCACAAAATTGCATTGGCTTTTAATGACAAAATTTAGTTGTAAAAGAAATTTTGACACTATTAATATATTACTAATGACAACTTAATTGTGAAAGATACTAAATTGTCACAATTACCATTATATTAGTAACAGAAAAATAAATCATCACAGATAATTCAAACAATAATGTCAATCAATTATTTTGTCACAGAAAACCTCATATTTATGATGAAACAAAGATTAGTCACTAAACATCTTAACTCTTATAGTGTCGGGATCAAATCTCAACCCAATTTTCCAACAATATAAATATTAAAATTATTTATATGTATAAATTGATCATACTTTAATCAACAATGCACATGTCCACTTACATCATCTTATAAAATAACAATACTAACAAAAATGAAAATAATAGCTCTCGTACATAGGGGTTCAGGAACTTTCTTATAACAATAAGCTTCATCATGCTGCATGTAGTATACATAATACAAATCTATAAACAAATAAACTTAATATGTGTATACACAGAAATCGGTAAAATAAAACAAAAATATCAGTGCTTACATGTAGCCTGGGTAATAGACGGCTTTAATTTGAGAATAATTCTATTCCATAAAGGCTACATGATTTGACCCATTTATTGTTCAATGCATACAGGGAAATCGAAAGAAAATAAAATAAAATTATAGAGTCATCTTCTTTCATAAAACCATCTCGATGCTTAGAAGCAGCAAGAACACGTGAGACCAATTAAATAAACAATATATATATCTATATACATATATATATATATATGTATATAGATATATATATTGTTTATTTAATTGGTCTCACGTGTTCTTGCTGCTTCTAAGCATCGAGATGGTTTTATGAAAGAAGATGACTCTATAATTTTATTTTATTTTCTTTCGATTTCCCTGTATGCATTGAACAATAAATGGGTCAAATCATGTAGCCTTTATGGAATAGAATTATTCTCAAATTAAAGCCGTCTATTACCCAGGCTACATGTAAGCACTGATATTTTTGTTTTATTTTACCGATTTCTGTGTATACACATATTAAGTTTATTTGTTTATAGATTTGTATTATGTATACTACATGCAGCATGATGAAGCTTATTGTTATAAGAAAGTTCCTGAACCCCTATGTACGAGAGCTATTATTTTCATTTTTGTTAGTATTGTTATTTTATAAGATGATGTAAGTGGACATGTGCATTGTTGATTAAAGTATGATCAATTTATACATATAAATAATTTTAATATTTATATTGTTGGAAAATTGGGTTGAGATTTGATCCCGACACTATAAGAGTTAAGATGTTTAGTGACTAATCTTTGTTTCATCATAAATATGAGGTTTTCTGTGACAAAATAATTGATTGACATTATTGTTTGAATTATCTGTGATGATTTATTTTTCTGTTACTAATATAATGGTAATTGTGACAATTTAGTATCTTTCACAATTAAGTTGTCATTAGTAATATATTAATAGTGTCAAAATTTCTTTTACAACTAAATTTTGTCATTAAAAGCCAATGCAATTTTGTGCGAAAATAATTTTGGCGGAAATTAATTGAAATTGTGATAAAACATACGTTAGTAACTAATATTTTCTATTTATTGTGACAAAACATAGTTTGTTCCCTAATAATTTTTTCTTGTTGTGACAATCAGTTTATCGTCACACAATATTTTACTTGTTGTGAAAAAACTTTTGTCAATAAATATTCAATTAATTAGTGTTTACTTTATATTATCTTAGTGACTTTTTTGTGACTAATTTTTTTTGTCAACACAAATACAAGTTTTTTATGACAAGACAATTGATTGACACAATTTTTTGAATTATCTGTAATGATTTATATTTTTGTCACTAATATAATGGTAATTGTGGCAATTTAGTATCTTTTACAATTAAATTGTCACTATTACTATTTTAATAATGTTAAAATTTATTTTATCACTAAGTTTTTGTCACTATAAGCTTATGAAATTTGGCGCTAAAATAAATTTGGCAGGAATAAATTGTAATTGTGACAAAACGTATGTTAGTAACTAATATTTTCTATTTGTTGTGATGAAACATAGTTTGGTCACAAATATTTTTTCTTTTTGTTACAAAACGGTTAATCGTCATATAATATTTTACTTGTTATGACAAAAAATTTTATCAATAAATATTCAATTAATTAGTATCTACTTAATATTGTCACAATCACCAAAGTATAATTATGGTCAGTACTATTCGTAATTTAGTGACAATTTTTTTGAACAAATATTATTTTGTCATAGATATGATGTTTGTTGTGACAAAATAATTGATTGACACTATTATTTGGATTAACTGCGATGAATTTGTTTGTGATAATAATACAATAGGAATTGTGACAATTTAATTCCTTCACAATTAAATTGTCACTATTAATATGTTAATAGTGTCAAAATTTCTTTTATCACTAAGTTTTGTTACTAAAAATCTGTGTACTTGATAAGATGAAAACTTTTCTCAATAAAAAATTCAATTAGTTAGTGTCTACTTAATATTATCACAATAATTGAACTATCACTATGCGCACTACTATTAGTAATTTTAGTAACAAACAATACAACAATATGAGACAAGATAGTGATAGTGAGAAGGTCTCACCAAAATCATGAAAGATACAATTTATATTTTCAAAACAAGCGTCAGTGGTGAAATTGAACTAAGTTGTGGCAAGGTCACGAACTATTTGAACAATCTCAAAATGAAGAAACCAGAAGCAAAGGACTGATTGTGAATGTTTAGAGCAAAGTCGTTTAGCCTTCTGCTTGAAGCCCTTTAAATTTGCTTAATATTCAAAGAATGAAGTGATACGAAGTAAGAATTTGCATGTAAAGCCGTTGCAAATTTCCCTTGTTGTTCTTCCACCTCTTGGCTTCGTTTGTACTCCAAACTGACGTCAAACCTAACAGGACTATTTGGATCTACCCTTGGCCTTCCTGGGGCTGAAGATAAACCTTTTTGAAATGCCAACCGATGAAAAAACAATATGGATGCAATCAAGGGTTACATTTTGCATGTTCCTTTAGATAGACAATACTGTCCACGATTAAATAAGACAACCCTCCATGTGCACTCAGCAACTAAACTAGTAAACAATATTACAATGGTTAATTGTACTAGAGAATATTACCTAGAAGCCACATGGAGATCAAGATGTTGGATCAAAGAGTAAAATAGGCATTGCAAATAACAGAGTTAGAGTAAGATATGATAATGTCTTCTATCCTAAACTTTTATAGGTTTTTAAATGAATTACCTATCTTGGAATGTAAAGTTGGTGCTTACCTCTAACTTTCATGCTTATAATGCCTTCACCAATTCCCTTGATCACCTTCACTTATTGAATCTGTTTTATCATCATCCTTAAAAGTATCTTCATCATAATCAGTTTCATCGTATTCTCCATCACTCATAGTATCAATATTTAATGAATTTCCTTCAACAGTTGAAACATCTAGATTAGATATGTCCAAAAATATTGTATCACTATCATCCTTTAAAGTAGATTTGTGAAGTGTAAAGCCAAAATTTTCATTTTCTTGGCATGACTCATCTCCTATATCATCATCAAGAAGATCATACAAATCACGAGGCTTTGTCTTGACAATAACTTACTAATTGAGCTCCTTAATATCTCTTACATAATAAACTTGTTCAGCTTGAGAAGCCAAAACATATGGTTCATCAATTTTTAACTTATGTGTGACATTTACCATAGGAAACTCAAACTTGTCAACCTTATATCCACCTTTATGATAAACATCCCACCAGTCAACCTTAAATAAAATGATTGGCTTAGTCATTAAAAAAAATGGAAAGTCTATAAGCTATCCATTTCGATAAAATGCAACCAAATTTAGAATTGAGAAAATTGTAACATTATTGCAGTTGGATTGTGTATTGACTATTACTTTTAGTTATGTCAATTATATCGAGTTATTGTTGATTGACGAAGTGCTCCATAAAAGTGCTTGGAAAGTGTTTGACAAAATTATTAAGTGAAGTGCACCTAAATTATTTGTTCAACTTTGCTGAAAACTAAGTTATAGGAACTAAGTTGTAACAAGGGAATTAATGGCTCTCGACTAGCCTTATAACATCCCTTTAACACTAATATTCAATTACATTGTTAAAAGATGGAATATGATTGAGGCGGTCTTTGCATTACTCCCTCTACTCTTCCTCCTCCTCGTACACTTCGGCCAATCTTTCTACCTTCCCAGCGTGGCTCCTGAAGATTTCCTTAAGCTCTATGCAGCGAAGCTAGTTGGACCGTTGAAGAAGATGGCACCATAAATAGAAAGGTAAAATCTAAACTCTAAATTTGCACTTTAGCTTTCTATTTGATGCAGACGATAAGTTGCACCGGAGGAGAGAAAGAGAGAGAGGAAGAAGAAGAACAGATCAAAATGAGGGGTGGGGGGAGAGGAAGAAGAAGAACAAATCGAGTCTAGAAAGCTCTCTACAATAGATCCAAAATGACGTCGGTCTCCTATATCCATTCCTAATCATGTCTTCTGGTTTTAGCGGCGATGAAATGACACTATTCTTTGGTTTCCTCAGCTCAACCGTTGCGCTTGTCTTCTCTTATAACCACCTCCAACGCCTCCGCCTCCTTCTCTTAACCCTATCTTATTCGTCTCTCAATGTTTTCCTTGGATTTATTTTCATACAATGCATGTTCTTCGAATTTGATTAAGCTTTTTATGGATTTCCGATTTGTGATCAGTTGTGTTTTTAAGATGTATGCAACTTATTCTTTGTTTTAATGATAATGTTGAAATCGTGAAGTATTTCTCAAATTAACTGCTTGATGTGAAAATCGATATTCTTCTTATAATGATGGAAGATCTGGATTTGCTGATGTTGGGTTCTTCATGTTGAGCTATCCATCTCCATCTGCATCTCTGTTACCGTAATAGGGTGGATGCTTTTTACGTAAAAAAATTGTTAAAATATCAAATTAATTACAAATAATGTGAATATCGTATTTGTTGTATCACTGGTTTGTTACGTGGCAACATTTGTCTTTTCTGGACTTCTCTTCCACTGGTTCACACCATCAGGACATGATTGTGGCTTAAACACCTTTTTTATTGCCATGACTCTAATCTGGTGTTTGGTTTTGCTATTGTTGCCATTATGGTCTAGTCCCTTTATCATGTATAGCAAGTTTTGAAATATATTAAACTCAAAATTTAAGATTGAAGATGAACATTGGAAATTCTACTCCTATAAGAATTATAGAAATAAGTTTTAATTTGATGACTTGGGCCATATGGAATATATCTGCGAAACATGAAAGTAAAATTTTCTCATCAAAACGAACTAAACCACTTCCTCATTTTCCTTTACTTTAAATTTAATACTTATTGGTGTTCCAAAAGTCCTATTGAAATCATAGGAAAGACACAAACTTTCAGCTATTAATGTTAGATTGATTCCTGGAATTTTTTGGAAAGAATATAAGAAGTGAATTAGAAATTGAGCTTTTGTTGGTCTTTAGTGACTGAAAGGTAAAGTTTGCACAATTTTGGGCATTCTATTGTTCCAGATGTCCTACCTTCATTAACTCTACCATAGATGTGAAGTTTCTCAATACACATTGGTTGCTTATTCATTGACTCTACTATACATGTGAACTTTCTCAATGCACATTTGTTACTTATGGTAGAATAAGCTCATCTTGTTTCCATTATCAAGCTACCTTTATCTGTTGGTTTTAATATTTCCTGCATGCTTAATTCTTATTTGATAATGCTTTACCACAAATTCAACTGCAAAAGCTTATTAGAATTCTTGATGGCGAGTCTAGTTCAGGTGGCTTGCATGAAAACACTTTCCTTCTTATTATGGGCGACCATGGACAAGCCCTGTATGGTGATCACGGTGGAGGAAGCGCTGAAGAGGTATATGATTTAACTTTCTGAAGTTCAATTTGGTTTCATTCTCTGTTTCCTTTGTAACAAAATTACATGTTG
>JANVCL010021713.1:0-10496 GCA_026546855.1 Erythroxylum incrassatum
AGGAATTTTTCTAGGATACTCATTATCTTCTAAAGCTTATAGGGTTTATAATCTTGCTTCTAAATCTGTTGAAGAATCTATTCATGTCAAATTTGATGATAGTTCTCAACCAAATAGAAGAAATGACACTGATAATGAAACCCTATCAGTACCCTTGGTTGATAATGAAGATGTGTCACCAATAGATACTCCTCTAGATAAAGCAGAAGATATTACTGAAAATCTTAGTCTGAAAAAGGACTGAAGATATAAATCTTCTCACCTAGAAAATCTGATCATAGGAGAAACTTCAGAAGGTGTGCGAACTAGGTCTAAATTCAGAAGAGAAGTAAATGTAGCTTTTATTTCTGAAAAAGAGCCTAAGAAAATTGATGAAGCTCTTCAGGATGAAGCTTGGATTTTAGCCATGCAAGAAGAGTTGAACTAATTTACAAGGAAAAAGTTTGGTTTTTATTTCCCAGACCCTCTAAAAAGTCTATAAAAATAAACTAGACGAGTTAGGTAGAGTAAGTCATAACAAAGGTAGATTAGTAGCTCAAGGCTATAATCAATAAGAAGGAATAGACTATAATGAAACTTATGCTCCTGTAGCTAGAATAGAAGTTATTAGAATTTTGCTTACATATGTTGTTCGTCATGATATAAAACTATTTCAAATGGATGTGAAAAGTGCCTTTTTGAATGGTTTTATAGACAAAGAGGTTTATATAAAGCGACCACCTGGTTATGAAGATTCTAAGAAACCAGATTATGTCTATAGACTTCATAAAGCTTTTTATGGTTTGAAACAAGCTCCTCGAGCTTGGTATGATCGTCTAAGTTCCTTTTTGATTGAAAATGATTTTAATAGAGGACAAGTAGAAAAGACTTTATTTAGAAAATGTATTAAGAATGATTTCATTATAGTACACATATATGTTGATGATATTATCTTTGGTGCAACGTCTAAAAAACTATGTTCCAGTTTGAGAACCTGATGAAAAATGAATTTGAAATGAGCATGATGGGTGAATTAAAATTCTTTCTTGGTTTACAAGTTAAACAGACCGAAGAAAAGATTTTTATTCATCAACAGAAATATATTAAAGAACTATTGGTTAAATATGGAATGGAAAAAGTGAAACCTATGTCAACTCTTATGCATCCTTCAAACCTTTATCTAAGGATGAAGCAAGTAAGAAAGTTGATCAACCCTTTTTAGAGGAATCATTGGTTCTTTACCTTAAAAAAGCAGACCTGATATTTTGTTTAGTTTCTGTTTGTATGTAAGATTTCAAGTAGATCCTAGAGAATCTCATTATATTGCTGTCAACAGAATTTTGGGATATCTATTAAGCTCTACTGAACTTTGCTTAATGTATGAGAAAGGTAAAGATTTCAGGTTAATTGGCTATTGTGATGTTGATTACGCTGGAGGTAGGATTGATAGGAAGAGCACAAGTGGAGGCTGTCACTTTCTTGGCCATAATCTACTCTTTTGGTAAAGTAAGAGGCAAAGTTCAATTGCTCTATCTACTATAGAAGCTAAATATATATCAGCTGCAAACTATTGCTCAAAAATGTTATGGATCAAGTATCAGTTAGAAGATTATTCAATACAAGAAGAACAAATCCCAATTTTCTGTGACAACACAAGTGCTATCAACCTATTGAAGAATCCAATAAAACACTCGAGGTTAAAGCATATTGAAGTTAGACATCATTTCCTACGAGACTATGTATAGAGGAAGATCGTTAGTCTACAATTTGTTGAGACAAATCATCAATGGCCAAATATCTTCACTAAGCCTTTGAATGAAGAAAGATTCAAAGAAATCAGACGAAACTTGAATATGGTAGTGTTGAGTGACCAATCGTCTGACATGTCATAAGCTAGATGATTTTCTTAGTAAAGAAGATAAAAAGTCGCAAGTTTTCAAGAAAACAGTAACGGTAAGTTACGAACAGTAATTTCTTTCAAGAGGAGGTATTAGAGGGAAATCTTCTCAAATCCTTTGAGAATATCACCTACTCTAGAGTATTCTTGAAACACTCTGAAATTGACTTTTGCAAAACTCTCATCAAAACATTTCATTACTCTATTCTTGATATTAAGTTATTTCTGTTCACATTCTCAACTTCAGATACTAACATCATTACTGTGAGAAAAATACATTTGTGTGCTTAGTCTTTATTGTCTCCAGATCACAAATGGAGCAATCTATGATTTGTAGAAGATATGTTGATTTCGATTATTTGTAGAAGAACCAGATGGACATTGAACCAAAAATTGAGCATTGGGATGGAAAATTTTCTTTTAGGTTCGTGAAACAATTTATCTAAATGAAGTGTATGAGTTTTGGAAGAATGCAAAAGTAGTAGATAATACTTTAGTATCAATGGTGGATAGATAGTCAGTTATTGTGACACTAGAGTTAATTGAGAAAGTTAGTGAATGTCTATGTGTTGGAGTAAAGCTGTCTCATAACACAAGATGGATGACTTAAGTTAATGTATAAAAAGCACATATCAATCAACAACTCTATGGAAGTAGTGACCCACAAGACAAGAAGGCGTTAACTCTTGTTTTGAAGGCTAGAGTTCTACATGCGCTACTTTTTCATTGTGTTCTATCAAGAACAAACTCGAAGAATATTATGACGACGATAGATGAACAATGCTTGTTTCATCTACTCAACCATCAACCTATAGATCTTCCACACTTAATTTTAAGTTATATGATGAAGACGAAGAGAGATTCTAATGCCTTACCATATGGTATGCTGCTAACAAGGATCTTTAGAGATTATGAAAATTTTCTTGATAGAGGAAATAGAATGAAGATGAGTATAAAAAGCATCATTAATGCGTCAACTGTCTGTAGAATGGGTTTGAAGATTCAAGAAAAGGAGGATACAGATTTTATAGCAAAAACAAGGACTAAGGGGGAGCTATTGTCAGACGCAACTTGAGTGAAAAGTTTACTCCAGCAAGGAAGACAAAACCTTAATGCATAAGAAGAATATCTATAGAAGAAAAGAAGAATAAATCATCAGATGAATCAGTAAAAGTTAAGACGATTTCATACAGAGAAGAAAGCCAGGTGAAATAGTCTGTAAAACAAGTGTCGATGAAAAGAAAGGGGGAGATACTTCATTCAGAGAAATCCAAACAATTAAGAAGGTCACCAAGATTGTTAACCTTGCGTCAACAAGAACAGAAGAAAGGGAATGGTTTGGCTCTCGGTGAAGATTCTGGAAAGATAGAAAAAGCACCATAAGCTAATAGATCTTTGATCTCAATTTTGCAAGATCAGCTAGCAAAATCGATTAAAGAAATAGAAATTAATAGGAAGTTAGTGCTTGAAAGGAAGAAACTTCAAAAACAACCTCCTTCTAGACTACTAGAAGAAAGTAAAAAGCTGAAGACCAGTCAGAAAAACAATACTTCAACTGATGTTTAACAAAAGACAAAGTCAATTGAACGCACTTCAGCACATTATAATCCTTCTCAACCTATCAGAAAAGAGGATTTAAAACTGAAGGTGATTGAAGAACCTGTACCTGTTAGAAGTAGAAGCTCAATTATTATAAGAGAACCTTTGAAAAGGTTAGTCAAGGTACAAATCGAACCAATACTGATCAATAATTGATCAATACATCTATTAAATCATGGAGAGAAAAGACTATATGGTGTTCTGCGAGATAAAAAGTTAGAACCATATCCAATGCAGATGACCAAGGAGCGATATACTATTTAACCAATCACAAACAGAACATTAATCAAGATTGTACCAGATATATAACCAAGACCTTCAAACATTGTATGCAATGAAGACAAAGGGAAAAAGAAGATGTATCCAGAAGGAAATACAGATGATCTTATCGAAGATCAGATACAAGCAATTGTGAGGAACATAGATGAGGCATGCAATGCAACTCAACCTAGAGGAATCTATATTTCACATCATATTTCTAAACCATCAGGAAGTTAGTGTGGACGCTTCACCACGGATGCAACTTTCCAGGTAGTTAGAAGAGTGACAAAAGGACAGTATAAAACTATCAGGGTTAAAGGTATTAGTTTCAACTTAGAGACTTTTGTGCATCTAATCATACACTTTAGACCTTTGAGTTTTATATCTTCAATTAAAGATGTACTACACCTTCTTAAAAAACTAGTTCCAAAACTACATAGACTAGATGACCTTGATCTTGCAGAAGGAAAACAATCTTCAAACCTCCTGTTATCAAAATCATAGAATTAGATGTTTTACCTTCAGAAATATCTGTTGCTACAAACTTACATCCACCAAGAATATCTCAATAGGATTCTACTATTGTTTTGGAAGAAGTTAGTCACACACAGCAAGGGAGTCAGGAAGCCTTATTAAAGGAAATTGAAGAAATTCATACTAAGGTTGACGATCTAGCTGACTCAGTGGGTGATCTATATGAGGAAGTAGCTCATCTATGAGTTTCTATTGAAGAAGACCCCAAGTGGATCCGCACTGATATGCAACAAATGTTTTCTGAAATCATGAAGCATCTTCGGTAAAGTTTTTGATTAATAACAAATAGGGGGAGAACAACAGAAGCAGAAGAAAGATAGTACATGGGGAGATCAGAGACAAAGAGACAAGAAAAAGAATATAGTACTGACTATAAGTTTCTTTTTCACATGTGTATATCTTTTGTTGTCTTCTTATTCGCTATCTAAATAATATTCGATTAATCACTTTTATCTTTCTAAAATTATGATTATTTGTTATCATCAAAAAGGGGGAGATTGTTAATTCAAGAAGACTTCACGTCTATTAATTTTGGTGACAATCAAATAATAATAACATTAGAAATAAATGAACTGTTTTGATAAGTGTGTTAAGCGTGCAACAAAAACACAGAAGAAGTGAAAACACAAAAAAAGTGGAAAACACAGAAGAAGCGCAAAACACAAAAGAAACGGAAAACATAGAAGAAGCTAAAACACAGAAGAAACACAAAAAACAAAAGAAGCAAAAACACAAAAGAAGTTGAAAACACAGAAGAAGCGTAAAACACAGAAGAAGCAAAAACACAGAAGAAGCATAAAATACAGAAGAAACGCAAATCACAAAAGAAGTGAAAAACATAGAAGAAGCAAAAAAACACAAAAGAAGCTAAAATACAAAAGAAATTCAAAACACAGAAGAAGAGAAAACACAGAAGAAGCGCAAAACACAGAAGAACTGGAAAACACAGAAGAAGAGAAAAACACAAAAGAAGTGGAAAACACAGAAGAAGCGAAAACATAGAAGAAGCAGGAAAACATAGACAATACAGAGATGAAGATACTCTAGTACGTTGGACAGTTAGTCAGTTGGAGTTAGTTACAGAACTCAACTGAATACCGGTTTCTATAAGAGACAAGAAGTAGTTATCAAGAAACAATTGGAGACTTAGGCTATAAATACTAGTCATAGTCGAAGACTAAACATCTTTGTTTTTTGAACGTTTAGATTTCAAGTTATTACTTACAAAAAAAATTTGTATTCAAAGTGCGATACATGAGAGCAAACTTGACTGTGACAAAAAAGCTCACGATATCTTTCTAGTGAGAGAGAGAAAAGGCTAAGAGCCTGAAGAGGCTAAGATAGCATAAAGAATACTTAATGTAAGAGACCTGAAGAGGCTCTGAAAGAGAGGAAATAATACTTGTAAATTGAAGAAGTATAGTGAAATATCAGACGAACTCTGAGGATTGGACGTAGCCCAAGGTTTGGGGTAAACCAGTATAAAATCGCAGTGTCTATCTTCTAACCTTTTACTTTAATTTCTATTGTTCTTAAACAAGTATATAGAAGTTTATTTGCGATTTAATCAAGTAGCTATTTTTGGTATTCACTTACTAGTTTGAAAAAGTTATTTTCAAGAAATATCAAAGGTTTTTGTATCCACAAAAAGAATACACAATTCAAGCACCCCTTCTTGTGTATTTTGTATATTGTACGTGAATTCTATATTAACAAGTGATTTACTTCAAATTTTAGTGCCAATATCAAATTGTCATCTAAGTTTGTGAATCTTTGGTGTGAGTGCTTTGTTTGTCTAATAGTGATAAAAAAGGCAATAATGGGTTTTTTTCCTATGTCATTGAGAGGGAGAAGGAAGCAATCAAGGCTAATCTGAAAAATCGGCCTTCTTTGCATACACCTTATCTTGCAATTATCAATGACAGATGGAAAAGGCAACTTAACTCTTCATTATTTGTAGTTGGGGCATTTTTTTAATACTAGTATCTATTTCAGACCAGGTTTTACAAAAAAAGTTGAAGTTAATAGGGAAATGCTATTAATTATTACAACAGTTGTTATCTATGATATAATGCAAAAATCTCCTAAGCTTACAAATGAAGCTTTATAAGTAGTCCTTTGGGGATTTTGAGATGCCAATTGCTATTCGACAAAGAGCAAAACTTAATTCAGATATATAATTTTTTGCCTTTGTTATGTGTTGAAAATTAATTATCACTTTATAACTACTTTTGTTGTCTTACGACTTATAGTTTATTAAGGGACAAATTCATAATTGGTGTTTCAAAATTGCAAAGATTTGCAATTTGAAACACCACTTATGAATTGTAAATATTTTTGTTTCAGGTTTTACTTCTAATTGGTTATTTTCTCATTACGAACTCTTGTTGTAAATTGTAATAGTTAGAGAGTTAATGACATTAATTGTTCTTTTTATTTATTGTTTTGATGTAATTATTATTTATTATATGATGAAATTATAATATTTAAATATTTTTTATTCTTAATTTTAAATTTGTATGATATTTAAATGATATTTTCATATTAATTGTGGTTATTATTCATATATTAAATATTTGAACTTTTATGTTAATAAAAATTAATAAATTGTTGTTATTTTAAAATGTTATTATTATGATTTTTTAAAATAGGGTTGATGTAAAATTATAAAGTATGCAGTATAACAGATTAATGAACTATTTTGTAATTTTTAAAAGAATTTAGAGTCTATTTCATAAATTTAAAAAATTGTCCAAAATGATACTCGTTTTTGACTGATAACAGTACAGTACTGTACTAAAACCTAATCTGATACCAGCGTTAGTACGGTATTCATAACATTGATTTAATTAAGTTAACCTTAACAACTCAGTTCATTTTTCATTCAATTAAGTATAATAATACTTATACTAACACTAGTATTTGTTATTGATTAAAATTTAGTGACCTTTATTTGTTTGTTTGGACCTGCTCTGTATTTTTGTTGCCAATATTGTCCTTCAATAGCTTTCAAGTGGGAGTAGTAGTTACATACCATATGCATTAAGGTTCTAGCTATTTACAATCTAAATTGCATCTCTTATTGTAAAAATTGATCAATTTAAAGCCATTTGTAACCTTTTGTTCTTGTCTTAGTTTGTCAATTTCTATATATTGAGTAATTTTCTAACCGTATAGATTGTTTCTCATCTATTTCATTTAAAGCATTATTTTGGCATATTCGTTCTTGCCATTTTCTCATCTACCACATATTATACAATTTAGTTCAACTAATCCAATCTAGATAATTTAATACAAATTTATATTTATAATATTATGGGTAAATATGATATTGAAAAACTTATTGCAACTTTATGATTGGCTCAAATTATAATGTAATATCTTGTCCCTATATTAAGGGTTAGAATTTAGATTTCAATAATGGAGAAAATAGCAATGTCAGTATACATGCATGTGGATTTGAATTTTTGAACACATTTAAAAGAAATGTGCATGCATTCATTGACATTCTGGGTATAATTGAATTATAATGTGATATTGTTGAAATTTGTGGTTACGATGATGAATAATTTAGATGGTGGATTTGAGAATTAGGAATTGTTTCCAACTGTATTGAATAGATTCTGGATTGTGATATATATAAAAATTATGTAAGTTGATGAAGAAATATTTGTCTCTGTTATGGGTTAGAAGATTATGTATATGGTTGATGTACTATTCGTGCATGAAAATGTATGAAGTGATAGTAGAGGTGAATTTGAATAAGTGAATTAGTGTGGAGTATTTTTAATGCAAAGCGTATAATGAAATGAAGTTGTTGTTGAAAATGTAAAATACAGAAAAATGGAAGTGCAGGAATTAATGTTACCCGATATGCTCTGTTTTTGGTGTTAAGTGTGGTCTTCATTCATTTTGATCTATTGTTGAAATGAAGTTAAGCTAGTTTAATGATAAGTATATTAAGAGATGAAAAGATTGTCTAAAATGAAAGTTGAGAAGAAAAATAGAGATTGTGCAAAAAGGTTGAAAGGTAGAAAAGGGTAAATTGCAGAATATGAAGAAGATGAGTATCTGATATTTGGGTTTTTGATGATTTTGAGAATTTTGAGTAAAGTTTCATATTTAGGGGTACTGTGAATTTTTGGTGAATGAGTTAAATGAAAATGGAGTGGAAAAACTCGAAATGAAAATTTAAGTATTAGATTTAGTGAAGGAAAACACGTTAGAGAAGTTGGTTGAGAATGAAGAGATAAGAGAGGTGAAATCTTGATCTAAATTTCCATGAATTAAGTGTAGCAATGTAGATAGGTTTTGACAAAATTGTCTTAATAAAATTTGTAGATCTTTCTTTTAAATTTCCATTGATATAAAGTTTGCAATTTTTGGAGTTCTGGATCAAAAGTTATGGAGGTTTAAAGTTAGGTATGCGACTAAGGAATGAAGGACAAAAATCGCTATCATGCATTTGGCGTCTGAAGGACAAAAATTGCTATCACGCAAAGCACGATAGTGAGTTTAAAAGTCCAAGGGTGAAATTTTCTATCGTGCAAATGCACGATAGTGACTTTGGTGTTTTAAAGGTGAAAGTCGCCATCGTGTAATTGCACGATAGTGACTTTGGAGGGTTGTTAACTGATGAACATCCAATGGTTTTTTGGCTATATCTTCTCCGTCCGACCTCCAAATGACTTGGTTCTTAAACCATTGGATTTGTAAGACATTGCTCTACCTCTCCACCAAAATTCTTAACAATCTAAAATCAATGGAGAGAGATAGAGTGAAAATCGTGGGACAGGTCTTATAGTGTTAATTCTTCAACATTTTGTCTTTATCTGTCACACCCATGACTTTTGCACACTCATGTTCCTCTCACACCCATGACTTTTCTCACACCCATAATTCATTCTCACAAGCATGACTCCTGCACAGACATGACTTTCTTTACTCACGCTCGTGAGTTAATTGCAAGAGTGAATGTTTAATTGTCTTGTCATGCTACAGTGCTCTCTAATGGTTGTTCAACATTATGCAGCCGAATCATCTTGCTTGCTTCGATAATAACTTCTTCTCTAGACCTCCAAATGATTTGATTCTTGATTCATTAGATTTCTAAGACATTGCTTTACCTCTCCACAAAAGAGAGGGAATCTGATGGAATAGTGAACTGGTGTTGTTTTACTGAATGCACTTCAGTATTTTGCTTATATCTGGATCTGTAGGATTCAAAATAAGATGATTTTTAATTTGGAATAAACTAGAGAAATATTAATACAAATCATCTGAAGAAGTCAAATTGTGATTCAGTCTCTAAGATGTTCCAATTTTGGATGGAAGTTGTGCATAGTATATTGTTTTAGACAAGAGCAGTCCGAAAATGTTTGAAGTATATCTTTCAAATCACTAAACCAAATTGAATGATCTTGATGTCAATGGAGACATAAACATAGGGTAATATGTTTGTAGAAGAAAGTGTTACAAAATAACTTCAGTATCGGAGTCTAAAAGAACATGCAAAGTTGACCCGAAATGTTGTGGTTATGGAAAAATCTAAAAATGATTTAATAGGTTATAACTTGTGATTGTAGTGGTACTATTGATTTTTAAACTTAAGTATAAATTATACTTAAGTAAGTCTTAATGAAGGGAAGTGGACATGTGGATAAGAAATGGACAGGTGTCCAAGCTATAAAGTTAAGTTTTTTATTACCCTTGAAAGACAAGCTACTGTACTTGTCTTTATCTTTCTCGAAACTTCTTTCTCTAGAGTTCCTCCAACATAGAGTTTTTTATCAAATATTCACCAAAGTTAAATCTTGCTTTTCTCTGTTTGTCATCACTTCCACTTTGATATTTCTTTCTTCTATCCCAAGAAAAACTGAACCCCTTCCTGTCAACTTTCAAGTTGATGTCCGTGGTTGAATGAGGAACTAGGGTTCACGTGATCTGAAGATGTTAGAGCTTTAAACAAGTTGTTTTGATTATGTATTTTTGTAAGAAATGAAGCATACATCACGTTAGCTCACTATTAAATGGTTAAGACTAGTGATATTCAAATTTTCTAGAAAATGAGTGAGGCGATTTAGAGTGCTGTACATGGTGATTTTCTTTGGATTTGATGACTAAAATGTTATGGGATAGTGTTAAACTAGCTTTTGGAGTTGAATGAAAATGTGAAAGAATGATTAAAGTGATAGTTAGAGGAATAAATGAAGAAAATACAAAAGTT
>JANVCL010021723.1:0-10496 GCA_026546855.1 Erythroxylum incrassatum
TTTCGATTATACATCACGATGTTGTATGGTCTTTTTCGCAAAATATTTTGAATATTCAGGCCATATGCGATCCAACAAAAGTTTGGTGGTAGTTGCATCGATGCAGTGTGAAGCATGGCCATAAGCATGGCATCCAAAATTGAGAAGTAGAGATAGCTGCGAGGAAGACAAACAAAAAAGATTGAAAAGAAGGCCTGTGCATATAGCGCAAAAAGATTAAGTCAAGTTTTACTAAAAGAAATAACAAATAACTAAATTGAATGACAAAACATAAATGATATAGGTTGCCTCCCATTTAGCGCTTTTTTACTTTCTTTTAGCTAGACACCTCAACCATTATTCTCCAAAAAGTTTCCAACCTCTCCTGCAATTGCATCATCCAGCAATTGACAACACTTATCAGTCTCCCTCATCAAGCTCAATTTTTTTATTTTTCATCCTGCAACACAAAATCAAAGTCAACAAGATTAAACTGATCAACACGAGAGCATTCTTCATAAATAATAGTTCTAGGAACAGGTTCAACATTAAATATTGATAATTATACTATTTCTCCTAAAATAGTGATGCTCAAATTTTCGTTCTTCACATCAATCAATATGAGGCCCCGAATTGTACCCCAGTTGGAATGTTACATGCTCATTAAAGTACATATATGATAGGTTTTAAAAAATTGTGATATGATTGAGAATTACATATGAATTGAATTTTGGGTTAATGGATCCTACTTTGGGAATTGGAATTAATTGATACCATTAGAGAATTGAGGTATTAATATGTACATTTGGATTAGGAAAATTGTTAAGTGGCAAGATAAGTTGGTACATAGAAATTGGAATGACTAAGCCTATGAGTTAGTGACATTTGACATAGTTGATGCATTGATATTTGGCAACATTGGTTGAGTGACAAGTGGTCTAATTAAATTATGATATTTGTGTTCGAGTTATGTAAATATAGTTCCCTAGAAAGCAAGTTTATTTACATATAACTTAATCTTCTTCCAATTACTTTTGTAATGAAAATATTTATTATTAATAAAACAAAAGAGTTTGGTTTTATTTGTATGAACATTATATAACTAGTCATAAGTTACCAAGATTATTTTGTTAGTAATATACGTATACATGGAGATGTATGTGAAACATGTATATTATTTGAATCTATATTAGTTGATTCACAGTTGAATAATCATGTTGGTCGCTTGATTATGGCTTAGACTGTAATGTTGTGATTTATCTCCGTGTAAGTAAAAGAGTTTACTTCAAGGGAATGACGAGTTTCATATCATGATAGTAGTTGACTATCAATAATGGCACTATTAAATGAATCTAGAATCACGTATGTTTTTAAAGAATAAAGTAAGTCGCTACTTTAATCTTAAAACATACACTTTAGCATTCATTTATTATGGACCACAATCTTGATGAGGGGTAAACTCATATGTGTCGCATTATAATTTTTGATATGATCGGAATGGATTTTTATAGAGTATCAATCTAGTGTCTGCATGTTGGAATTATTAATTGAAACATTGATCAGGGAACATTCACTCAAATAAAGAGTTTATAGTGATATCATCACTTCTAGACGTTTTTACGAAGATTGGTGATTAAACTAGTGCCAGTAGTTTGATGGACTAGATACCCATCAAGTCATAACACCAAGATGAGATCTTATGTGTTAATCATCATATAGAGTAAAACGGGTGATCTAGAAGGAAAAATCAACATAAGGACAAAACGATAATTTTACCCTTTATTGTGCAGATGGCTATAATATGGTTCATAATAGATTTTTTAATTGGACATCTAATTTGAAACATTTGTTATCATAATATTTAGTAATTCAAGAGTTCAACTAATTGTCTTTAATGGAACGATATTTGGTTAAAAAGCTGGAATTAATTCTAATGAGACTAAATTAATTCTGGGCTTATTGGAGCTTAAATTATATAAGTCCAATTAGGTTTCCCATTTGGATTCTTGGAAGGTTATCAAGTAAAGTAAGAAATATAAATAGAGGTTACCAAAAATAAGAAAGAAGAAAGGACCGAATTAGATTCGGAATAATAATACCAGAAAAATTTAATTAAAAGTTAAATTGGGTTTTAAAGCCTATTATTGAATGCTGGGATTACACTAATTAATTGTTAATTGGAAGCCTAAATGAACATTTAATATTGGGTTGGGATTTGATTTGATTTGATTAATTAAATTGAAACAAAGGTATTAAAGATAAAAGGGGGCAAATTTCGGTTAAGTGGAATAAATGGATAGCTGCAAATTTAAGGTGGGTTTTTATCATGCTTCATCATCATTAAATGATTTAATGGTGTCATTATTAAATGGAGTAATGATCTTATTATTAAATGGTTTAATGGTTGTCTTTTAATGATGGCATGTAACCTTTAAGCATCCATTTGATTAAAGAAGGAAGGGGTGCATTTGTATGTACTATCTCCCTTCTTTCATGTCATAACCGAAAATTAGAGGGTCTCATTTAGGTTATTGGTCTTTTCATATAGCCATCTTAAACAAATTAGGGTTTTTCATTTATTGACCTCTTTATTTTTAATTAAAAGAATGAAGTGATGCACTGGATGCACATCACTCTCTTATTTCATGTTCAACTGAAATTTGATTTTTGTGTCGACAAATGCAACCTTCTTGGAGGAAGAATTTGTGAGAAATCACAAAGGAAGAAGTGAAGTAGTACTAAAGGAGTTAGCTATTTCATCCAAACCAATAGTTGGTTTGGATATAGCAGAATAAGATGTCGAAATGGATTTAAGAGTTGAATCAGAAGATCAGCCTGAACATCAAGTAGTGCCTAGACGTAGTGGGAGGGTTTTGAGACAACCAGACATGTATCTAGATCTAGGAGAAGGGATAATTACCATCTTAAACTAAGAAGAAATAGATCCCATTACTTATACACAAGCTATTAATGATGTTGATGCAGAAAAATAGCTTAAGGCGATGGAATCAGAAATAGATTCAATGTACACCAATGAAGTCTGGATCCTTATAGATCTACCATCAAATGTAAAAGCCATAGGGTGTATATGGATCTACAAAAGGAAAAGAGGATTTGATGGAATGGTAGAGACTTTTAAAGCTAGATTGGTAGCTAAAAGCTATACTCAAAAAAGGGTATAAACTATGAGGAGACTTTTTCTCCAGTTGCCATGCTTAAGTCTATTAGAATTCTTTTGGTCATAGTAGCCTATTTTGATTATGGAATATGGCAAATGGATGTCAAGACCACATTTCTTAATGGAAATCTTGAGGAGACCATTTATATGGCCCAACCAAAAGGATTTGTTGAGCCAGGTAATGAGCATAAGGTACCCAAATTGTAGAGGTCCATTTATGGACTTAAGCAAGCATCTAGGTCTTGGAATATTAGGTTTAATAAGTCTATCAAAACTTATGGGTTCATACAAAACCTAGATGAGCCTTGTGTCTATAAAAGGATAAAAGAAGGCATGGTTACTTTCCTAATCCTATCTATCGATGACATTCTGCTCATTGGGAATGATGTAGGAATGTTATCTACGATTAAGGGATGGCTGAACGAACAGTTCCTAATCCTGAATTTTGCTTATCTCAACCACTATAGTCACAAAAATGTCCACCCTCTAATTGTATCCACAAAACATGATGAACTCTACAACTATTGCAAAAAGGCAAGAAGTGTTTCTCCCTTAGACCTTAAGTTATTTATAATAGATTTTGGACATTTTAATAATTTAATTGAAATTAAATTCTAATTTTAATTAAGATTACAAATAATTCAAATTAAATACCAATTATGCCCAAATAAGATCCAATTTCTTATATTGATCCTTATTTATTAAATATCTTATATTTAATCATAAAGTTTCTCAAACTTTAAGATCAAATCTAACTTGAGTTAAATATATTTTCTCTCTTCAACTGATTCTTTATGTGTGACTTATTAGGTTCTTAAATATGTTAGCAATGGATACAAATTATAACCTAGAAATATATTTAGGATTATATAAAGTAAGGTCCTTTACTTTATCTTTAATTATCTAATTAAACAATTTATATCCATAGATCAAGATTAATATCTAGCAATACATCATCATCACTAAAATTTTTAAGAATATCAAAGTAGATTTAACTAATCTTTTTGTGCATAATTTTTCTGTATAATTCAATCCTTTCATTATACAATGTTTCAATTAAACATAGAGCATGGAATTAATATGTCCTCTATTCTGAGTCTAATCATATTAGTTCTCCACCATTAGCTATTGCTTCAATTACTAACATTTGTAAACTATTTTACAAAGCGTCATTCCACCTTCGCTAGGATTTTTCAAATCAATACTAATCGAGAACAATGTAATATTCTCCCTAATTACTTTAGGGTGATGAATCATATATTGATCACTTAACTACTTCCATATAGTTCATGCTACATCCAATGCTATCGAATGAGTATCCTTGACTAGAATAGGTTATAAAAGATGATAAAGGGGCCAAAATGTATCACTACTGCACCAAACTTGGTCACATAAAGAGGCTTTGCTAAAAATGGAAGAGAGACTAGAAAAAGCAAGACAATCAAAAGGATGAAGACAACAACAACACTATAGCAATGACACAAAGCATAGATGATTTAATGTCATTGATTTGTGCGACCAATGAATGTCTCCATATTAGTTACTTAGATTTGGAGTGACTTTTCAATATAGGGGTGTCCTATCATTATGTTCCATGGTGATTTCAAAAGTGTAAAGATGAGAAATTAGAGCTCTGCTAATATCTTGGGTATGTGTGACATTAGAGTTCAGAACTATATAAGGTGTATGTTGACATTGAGAGGTGTTCTACACATTCCAGCCTTGTATCTTAATTTGTTGTATATGAATGTGCTTAACCAAAAAGGATATCGACACATGTTTGATTATAGAAAATGGAAGTTGTCTAAAGGAGCACTGACAATTGCTTGTAGTGAATTGTGTTGTACTTTGTTCAAGACATATTTGAAGGAATGTGCTAGACACTTACATGATGTTCATGAAAATAATTCACCAAATTTGTGATATTGGAGATTAGGACACATTAGCATGAAGGGGATCAAGTTTCTAGCTACAAAATCACTTATCCCTATAAATAATACAAATTCTCTAAACCCTTGTGATCATTGCATAGATGGAAAGCAACATTGAGTCTCATTTTATAATATAAAGAAGAAAACAAAATTTAAGCCCTCAGAGGTACATGATCAGCACGTGAAACGTAAAAGTTTAAGCCCTTAGATCACATGTAAGTTTAACTAATATTGATAGAATTTAAAACAAAATGCCAAAAAATAAATAACAGCACGAGCATGTGTAAGTATTAACATAATAAAGTATAATAATGTTAGCATGTATAAGAAGGAAAATTTTCAATATACTAAACTATATCATTGCGAACGCTAGAGTATAAGTACTAATGAAAACAAATGAAAATCATACTTAAAGGTAGATATGTTATAACTGACACTCTTTGAGTTCATTATTGCGAATTTAGCTGTAGTTGACCTAAAAAATAGAGTTGAGGAGAGTTAGTGTTGGACCCCGTTTCTGGAGCCCAACAACCGGAGTCATAAACCTTGTGCTTATTACCTTGCTGGGTTATCTGCCATCATTCCACAAGGTTGGTGTGCCCACAATAGTCAATCACTTGAATTATAACTAGACTTCTTTAAAGAAATGGTAGCATTAAGTCTCTAGTTTGCTTTGACGTAAGAATCTTCTCAATTGGAGTTTTACAGCTCAAGATATACTTAAAAAGCTAAAGCATGTTCATACCCCAATCATGCTCTCTCAACCGACCTCTCACTTACTCTAATGCAAACTTTCTCAAAACAACTCTAAAAGAAACAAATTTTCATGGAGAGATAGTAAAAGACGTTAGGAATCCGTTGCTTCAAAAATCACTTCATTTGGAAGTCGGATGAGGAAGTTATACTCGAAAGAATCGAACATGTTTATACCATTAATCAATTTGTACCTATCTTGGCGCAATTGCCATAACTCCCACTAGAAAGAAGACTTCTAGATCTACAACTTTCATGAAGAACTCGAAGACAAATTTTACATTTGGAAGGGGTACAAGTGGAACAGAAGATGACGATACAAACTAAGACAATGCAGAATGCCAAACTAAGATGATGCAGAAGTCACATTAAGACAATGCAGAAGATCAAATTAAGACGATGTAGAGGTCAAACTAAGACGAAGAAAAACTAAGACGAAACAAAACTTAGACCAAGCAAAACTAAGACGAAGCAGAAGGTCAAACTAAGACGATGCAAGGTTAAACTAAATCGATGTAGTAGTCAAACGAAGACGATGCAAGAGGTCAAACTAAGACGATGCAAAGGTCAAACTAAGATGATGCAAAAGTCAAACTAAGACGATGAAAAAGGTCAAATTAAAACAATGCAGAATTCAAACTAAGACGATGCAAAGGGTCAAGTTAAGACGATGATGCAGAAGTCAAACTAACACTAAAGCAAAACTAAGACTTAAGCAAACTAAGAACGTGCAGAAGGTCACCATACGAATACTCCACCTGGGTCTTCCTCACATCCCCTAAAAGTACTAAATCACTTTCTACACTCTCCAAAGCATCTCTTCTCATAAGGACCATAACTTTCGATTTGGAAGTCCAAAAATTTCATGTTATATACTGTTGGAAAGATAAAAGAAAGACCTACAAATTTCTAGAAGATAACTTTGCCTAAATCAGCCCAGATTAACCTAGATATTTCCCTGAAGTTAGTATACAAATTTTTCCCTTATTCAACCTTGGAAACCATGGGCGAAAATAAAATCATAAATTAGTAGTATCAAAAGATCATAGTTTTACAAAGCTTTAGTGGGCATTTCAAGCCCTAATACATCAGTGTTTCAAAAGAAATCCCAAAATACAAAAGATACATGAACAATAGATTGCTCAAAATGCAACTAAAGCCTTGGTTTATAAAATTTGCTTAAATTCAACAACATTTCAAAAGTGGAGTGATGCCTTAGCCCTTGACTACTTAATCTCTTGCTCATCACCTGCTTACGGGGAGGAAAGCGGGGAAGAGCTTAAAGCCTGTGGGAAACAATTTTATGGTTTGTTACAAGCAAAGACATTTTTAAAACATTTTTCCATGCAGAAATTCATGTGTATGCAAATCATGAATGCATTTCTTCTATCAACTTGTCATAAATACATAAACACATCAAATGGTTTGGGTAAGTCTAAAACATGACGCACTGCACATTTCCAATGAAATGGTCCTGTGTAGTCGTGAATTCTTGAGGGAGTCCTTGAGGGAGATTCATGCCACTAGCAGGTAGGTGGGAGAAGCCTATACTTGGGTTAATGTGCACGTGAAGGTTCTTAAGGGATTACCACAAACCCACATAACACATAGATTTCAAAATCTTGTAAGCTTGATGCTCAAAAAGGCACATCCTCTTAAAAACTTGCTTTTCATATGCTTGTTATATCTTAAAAACCATTTCCAAAAGTATGGTTTCATAATAATGCATCATTTCAAATAACCGTTTTAAAAACAACTTTCCATAAATCATCACACAAATCATGTATAAGCATGCAGGACAATCTTGCAGCATTTATCATATTAAATGCACATGAATGAGGGGGTTGCAAAATTAATTACTGTCATTTATTGACAGAAAACTTTTATTAGCTTATCACCTAACTATAAAAGTGAAACCCACCTTGATGTCCTTGACTATGGCTTATTCAAATATGCCTCTCCTCTTGCTCCTCTTATCCTTCTTGATTTTCTTCAATATTGACAATAATCCCAAATCAAAAGAATTCAAATTGGAAAATCCAAAGAACCAAATGCATGAAATTGATCCTGGAATACTTATACACGTGCCTTTCCTATGCTCTTGAACCAAAACCTTTCAAAACTCCAAAAGATACCTTAAATCTTCACCAAACAATGATTTTCTTGGCTCTAATGGAAGGTCTAATCTTCCTCTTCCTTTTTCCCTTCTTGATCACTTTTAAAATCCCTTTTGAAGGTTAAGAAAAATCAAATCCTAGCTTGCTCTTCTTTCTTTCCCTAAACTCACGAAACTCTCTCCCCTCTTTCTTCAATTTTTTTCTCTCTCTTGCAAATGCAAAACACCCCATTTTCTTCTCTTTTACACCAATAATGATTGCATAAAGTCTTGTTTGCCCTTATTTTAATGCCTTATGGTTTTTAAACTTACATGACTTGCCAAAATTGGCCTTACAATCTCCCACTACTTTAATAGTTCAAAGCCTTTTGCCCATGTCATATTATCTTACCCACATTAACATGCTAATCAATTCTAACATAAGTAATCTAGCAAGACTCTAAAATTAATCTAATCATGCTTATAATAAAAAAAATAAGGGCCAACATTTCTCCCCCTCTTAAGAAAATTTTGTCCTTGAAATTATTACCTGGGTCATTGAAGAGGTGTGAATACTTTTCCCTCATGGCCTTTATGGGCTCCCACGTGACCACTTTAACAGAGTGATTTCTCCACAAGACTTTGATCAGTTGACCCGTCTTATTCCTGAGGACTTTTCCTTGGTGTCTAAGATCTCTATTAGAATCTCCTCACAACTCAGATCATCTCTCAAATGAACCTCAATGGTCTGAAAGATATGGGATTGGATCCGATCTATACCTCCTTAACAATGACATATGAAAGATGTCATGTATCTGTGACAATTTTGATGGTAGCGCCAACCTATAGGCTAGCGGTCCAATCCTCTCTACAATCTCCTATGGGCCCACATATCTCGAACTTAACTTGCCCTTCTTGTCAAACCTCGTGACTCCTTTCCAAAGAGATGTCTTAAGAAAGGCTTTCTCACTGACCTCAGACTCCATCTCCTTTCGTTGTGCATCAGTATAAATCTTTATAAATCTTCATTCTATCTTATGCTACCTTAAGTCGTTGTTTAATTAGATTAAACTTATCAACTATCATTTGAAGTAGCTCTAACCCTACCAGTTTCCTTTCTCCTTCTTCATCCTAACATATTGTAGTTCTACATCTCCTTCCATACAGTGTTTCATATGGAGCCATTTGAACGCTCAAATGGTACGAATTATTATAAGCAAATTTGACCAATGGCAAATGCTCGTCCCAAGCTCCTTTGAAATCCATCACACATGCTCTAAGCATTCCCTCAAATGTCTGAATGGTCCTCTCAGATTGACCATCCGTACAGGGGTGAAAAGTTGTGCTAAACAACTTAGTTCTGAGAGCTTCTTGCATGCTTCCCCAGAATCTTGAAGTGAATCTAGGATCCCTGTCAGAGACTATTGAATCAAGAATCCCATGCAGTCTCACTATCTCATCAATATACTTATTTGCTAGCACATGTAGAGAATCAGTCTGTTTGATCACTAGAAAATGGGTTGACTTCATCAAATGATCAACAATAACCCATATGGCATCATGCTTCCTACTAGACTTGGGTAATCCCATCAGAAAATCCATAGTTACCCGTTGCCAATGGCGGATCTACAATGGGGGCAAGTGGGGGCACTTGCCCCCACTGCCTCCAATAGATTTCTTTAAAAAAATTTAAGTTTTGCCCCCATAAAAAAATAAAATTTTACTCCTATTAAAATTTTGCCCCCATTAAAAATAAAATTTTATCCCTATTAAAATTTTGACCCCATTAAAAATAAAATTTTATCCCTATTAAAATTTTTCTCCCACTCAAAAAAATTTCTGGATCTGCCCCTGCCCGTTGCCACTTCCACTCAGGAATGGACAATGGCCTTAACTTGCCTGAAGGTGCCTGATGCTCAGCCTTGACTTGCTGACACACTAGACACTTGCTCACGTATTCTGCTACATCCCTCTTCATACCTTTCCACCAGAAATGTTCTTTCAGATCTCTGTACATCCTGGTGCTACCTGGGTGCATGGCATAAGGCACATTATGTGCCTCATCCAGTATTTCATCCTTTAGTTCCCTGACATTCGGATACAAAGTCTATTTCCTACTAGCATCAGCCCATCATCCCTCACTACCATTTTTGATTTCTTGCCATTCTGAATTTCTTCTCGGAGCTCACTCAATTCTGTATCCTGTGCTTGTAACTCCTTAACTTTCTCCCTGAGTATCGGTCTCACTTTGAAAGTAGCAACAATACATTCAGGTTCCTCCTGTTTCAAACTTATCCTAAGCTTAGCCATCTCCTCCAATAGCGGCAGATAAACTGATTGAACATAAGGTATAGAGGATTTCCTGCTCAAGGCATTTGCTACCATATTCGCCTTTCTTGGATGGTACTCAATCAACAGGTCATAATCCTTGAGCAACTCTAACCACCTTCTTTGTCTCAAATTCAATTATTTTTGGCTCAACAAATACTTAAGACTCTTATGATGAAAATCCATAGTCTCCAAATCTTCAGGGAAAAAACTATTGCTGCTAGCTCTAGAT
>JANVCL010021753.1:0-10492 GCA_026546855.1 Erythroxylum incrassatum
GTAATGCTTTGGTGAATACATCAACAAATTGGAAGTTGGATCGGCAAAAGGCCGACTTAATCTCCTTCTCTTCAATCAACTCCCTCACATAATGATACTTGACTCTCATATGCTTAGTTCTCATATGATCAGAGGGGGTTTTCGGCCATAGCTATTGCTGCACTTGAATCACAGTAAATTGTCACACATTTTCCCTGCAATTCATCAACATCCATCAGAATTTTCTTCATCCATTGTGTTTGCTTGGCTGCCATGTTAACAGCCACATACTCAGCTTTAGCAGTGGATTGAGCAACCACCTTTTGCTTCCTTGAGCTCCATGCAAACACAGACTGTCCCTAAACTACAACAATATTCACTCCTACTCTTGCAATCTTCATTTCTAGCATAGTTTGCATCACTAAATACATATAACTCCACATTTTTCCTTCTTCCATACCATATACCATGATCAACCCTATGCTTAACATATCTCTACACTCTCCTAGCATACAATGGATGATATCTTGAGGGATTATGATTAAAAGAAGCCAATATATTCACAGCACAAGCAATGTCGGGTCTAGATGCACTTAAATACATTAATGATCCGATTATGCTTTTATAGTAAGTTTCATTGAAATTTTCACCTGGTTTGGTTGCCTCCAACTTCAATTGATGCTCCATTGGTGTTGTCATGCCACTACCATCCTTCAGTCCAAATTTATCAAGCAACTCCTCAGCATACTTCCTTTGATGAATGAAGATGCCATCATCCCTTTATTGAATCTCCAATCCCAAGAAATATCTCATCTCTCCCAAATCAGTCATTTGAAATTCTGATTGCATTGACTCTTTGAATTCACTCACAAGCTTGTCCTCAGTCCCTATAATCATCAAATCATCAACATAGAGTGAGCAAATCAGTTTACCTTCGGTATAGGTCTTGACATACAATGTTGCTTCACTTTTGCTCCTCTCAAAGCCATTTTGCACCAAATACTTGTTGATTCTTGAGTACCAAGCTCTTGGAGCTTGCTTCAACCCATACAAGGCCTTCACTAGCTTGTATACCTTCTGCTCTTCACCATCTTTCACATAGCCATCTGGTTGTTTCAAGTAGACATCTTCATCTAGCATCCCATTCAAGAAAGCACTCTTGACATCCATTTGATGCACTTTCCACCCATTATTTGCAGCTAGTGCCAATAACATCCTCACTGTGTCTAATCTTGCAACTGGAGCATAGGTTTCGGTGTAATCAATACCATACTCTTGCTTGTATCCTCTTACAACTAGCCTTGCTTTGTGTTTGTTGATTGTGCCATCCGGATTCAGCTTCTCTTTGAAGATCCACTTTGAGTCAACAACTTTAGTTTCAGCTGAAGGTAGATCCACTAGTAGCCAAGTCCCATTCTCCTCTATTGCTTTGATTTCTTCATCCATAGCTCTCCTCCATACTTCATGCTTGATTGCCTGCTTATATGTCTTCGGTTCTGATTCAATATTCAAAGCAGATTCAATAATGGTTAATGCTTCATCTGGTTCTTCATCATCCTCATTCCTGTACCTGAAATCAAAAATAGGGTTAGTGTCTCTATAAATTGATGCCAAGTCCCTTGTTTTGTGAGCACTATTGGAGCTTGATGATCCCTCATGTGAATCCGAGCTCAATCTCCCAATTTCTGGACTGGACAAATGCTCCTCCTGTCCTCCATTGCTGTCATTTTCATTTGAGTTTGATGCATCCAAGTGAGGTGTCTCCTCTTGAGATCCATCATCTGCATAATTGTGATCTTCATTTGCATTTTCTCTTGCTGGTTCACCTACATTTGGATTAGCCAATGGAAGTTCAACTCCTACAGTTCCTTTCCAAGCAATTGGTAAAACTTCATCATTTTCTATTCTAACCACAGCATTAACTCCTTCATTCTTCTCCACAAATCCTTCCTTCCTTTTTGTCATGTGGTTGGAGCAACCACTATCTATCAACCATTCACATTCCTTTTCTTTTTTCACTTCAGAAATACAAACACTATCAGCAGCTACCATTTTCAAATCTTGGCAAGTTTTAGCTTTAGCTACAAAAACATCCTCTTCGGTTATGGCTTGGTTTGATTGGTTTTTGGTTTGTGAAGGTTCAGGTTGGATGCTTGACATATTTGATGAGTGGTTTTGAGGATTTGAAGGTGTTTGTGGCTGTAAATATGGAGCAGATTCTGTCATTGGGTTTTTGTTTTGGAAGTGCTGGTTTGATGGATTTGACAAGGTTGTTTGAAAATTCTGGTGAGTTTGAGTTATTAAGCTAGATTGAGACATGTTTGGTTGAGTCATTTTAGGGTAATAAGGTTGAGGAATTGAAGATGGTTGAGGCATTTGGGGTTGATATATAGGTTGTTGAGGGATCGGGTATGAGGTTATGCAAGGTTAAGGAGATTGATGATTTTCTGATTTTCCAACATAAAGAGCTTGGTGCATTTGTGATTTAGAAACAGGTTGGTAAGGCTGGGATGGTATCATATTTGGTGAGGCATTGATTATTTGAAGTGGGTGTATTGGTGCAAACATTCCCATTATACTCATCCTTGTTCCTCCTTGCATTCGGGTATCCTTATTTCCAGGGTATTGGTTCAGATTTTGGAGGTTTTGGTATGGCATTGGTGAGGTATATTATGTTTGAGGGTAGGACTGATTCGGATAAGGATGGTTTTGTGTAGGTAAGAATCTGATGTGGTGTTTGATAGTTGTGAGGCTGACTTGGTGGATAGTTTTGTGCTGGAACTGGTTTGGAATCATAAGAACTTTGGTTTTGTGTGTAGCTAGGTAGGTTTTCTGGTGTTCTAAACCTCTCAGCTTTGAGGACTAACACCTCCCCTTCTCTTCTACTCCCATGTCTCTCATCATGCAACTCCAAAACATTGAAAATCTGCTCCAAAGTAACTGATTCAGGATCATTTGTAAACTGCCACTCAACAGGTGCTACACTTGATTCAAACCTCAGTGGCAATCGGCTTAGGAACTTGTCTACCAATCTCTCTGTGCTAGTGCTCTCCCCAAACTCCTTTAGTTGTTGCACCAAACTCATAAACCTACCCTTTGCAGCTGACACACTCTCCTCATCCTTCATGGCAAAGTTCTCAAAATTCCTCAAGATCGTTTGCTTTTTCAGCCTTAGTGTTTGAGCTGAACCAACATACTCCATTTTGAGAGTTTCCCATAGTTCTTTGGCACTCCTACAACCTGCATTTCTTAGCAAAATAGACTCACTTACCACTGACCTCAAGAACACCAAGGCTCGGAAATCTCTGTCCCTTTCTTGGTTCAGCCGTGTTTGGTCAGCTTGTGTCATGCCTCCATGCTCTTCAGCTACTCCTTCAGTGACTACATTCCAGCACTCACTGATCCTTAGATAATCTTCTACTCGAATCGCCCATGCTTTGTAGTTGTCTCCCGTCAACACCGGAATATTTGCCTGCACATTTTGTAAGTTCATCATCGTCGGATTCATACCTGCCATTGTTCGGTTTCGTCCAGGCTAGGTGAACCGTGAAGCTCTGATATCACTCTTAAAGATGCTCCCTCCAAGGATTGAAGAAAGCTCCTTCAGCTAGCAACCTGTCAAGCTTGAATATTAGTTGAGGCAAATGATCGAACACCTTTTATACTGTTCACGCCAACTCCAGCTAGCTGAAAATGTTGCCAACTCTGTTCACAGATTTGTAACGTGCGTGTATGAATGTCTCCAAAACAGCAACTCTTTCCTCACAAATGAATGTATGATAGATGTTTTGTGTGTATTTGTAAAGGAATCAGCTCTCCTATTGTATACGAATGAAACAGAAAATTTCTGATATGCAAACTCTGAAAGTGTAAAGACTACTTCAGCTCTTCTCTACTTTTGTCACTCAACTTCTGAAAAAACTAGCTACTGGAAAATAAAAACATAACAAGAGTAATAGAACTTCAACTGGAATTTTGTATTGATGGATTTCTGGTTTTTTCATACATCCATACGAAAATGAAGGAAGATGGAGCTTTATATTAGCTCTTACATGTTCTGCTACCTTTGATTCTAAAAACTGGAATGTAAAGACTTGGATTGATGAATAAAATTGGACTAGTACAACATTTCCTGATTTGGCTAAACATAAAAGCAACTTCATTTGTCTTTTGTACAACTAAAACTAACATTTGCAAAAACAGAAAATGGACAACAATCAATTCTTCTGCAGATCTGATTCTCTATGCAAATCCTATTGTCAGTTGATGTTCTTCAGCTTCATGCATTTGATTATCACTAAACTTGATTTTGCTAATTAAAAACCTTGAACTTTGCTTCAGCCTTCTGCTAGTTACTTCCTTCTGCGATTCTGGTTACTTCCTTCTGCAAGTAATTGACAAGTAACTGAACATTAATCCTTAATCTTGTTGTGCATCTGATCACCTCCTTCTTCCATTTTCCATTCTGCTTTGCTTTGTGCTTCATCCACCTGAATTGTATCTTCATTACCTTGATCCATGCATTGTTGAATTATGCTTAGGATCACCATCTTCAATTTCCACTTGCACTTGAATTTATTTGGTTTTCCTTTCAGCTTTCTTTTCTTCACTTTCACTGTCATTGATGGCTCCTCCACCATTTTCATTGTAGCAGATTGCATAAAACAACACAATTCAACAAAGGCTACAGAGCTCGCAGTCAAGCCCCTGGGTGTTGCTAAACATACTGCAGCTACGACCGGTGAAAGTATGAAGGAATACACAACTAGGAAGAAAGAGGAAGCTGAGAGAGAGATAAAGGCTAGGAAAGCTATAGAAAAACAGGTAAAGGAGTGGTAGTTGAATGAGGTTGAATTTTTTAACAAGTCATTGTTATGGATTTAAACACAAAAATGTATGTTGTTCCATTATAGTTTTGCATAATTGAGGATAATGAGATGAGTTTCCAGGGAGTAGATGTCAAGGGAGAATCGAAAGTCTAAGCAGAAGAAGTTAAAGAGGAATCAGAAACTAAACCAACAGAAGGTATTACAGAGAAGGTCAGCGAAGTCATCAGAGGAGGAGGAGGAGATGAACAATTTCAGCAGTAGCAAAAGGGAGGTGTGTTAGGAGCCATTGGCGAAACTATAGCGGAGATTTCTCATACCACCAAAGAGCTGGTCATAGGTCAGGACGAAGCTGAAGAGAATGAAAGCCAAAAGTAATTTGAGTTCTAGAGTTCAAACTAGAACGTGAGAGGACCCGGGGCAATGTCGAATAAATTAAGGCCGAGTGTTTTGGAGGTTGGCAGTTTGTTTATTTGAGAAAAATGTGTTTGAAAGGAAAAAAGAGAGTTGGATGTCACTGTAATAACGTTATACTTAAGATACATTCGGGGAAAGTTGTGTTTAGATATATGTTTGGAGATTGGTGTTCAAACCAAAAGAGTTCAATGGTGGCAAAATAATCAGATGGATAATCTTCTTTGTTAGAACTGAAAATAAAACCAAGAGCAATAATCTTCTCTTTTGTGTTTAGGTTGGGGAATCCCCTTGAAGTTGAACATTTTTGCTAATTACTTGTACAATGGTAATCTATATAATCTTCTCTTTTGTGTTTGGGTTGGGGAATCCCCTTGAAGTTGAACATTTTTGCTGAAGTTTACAGGGCAACTTATTTTTGCATTTTAACCTAAAAATTAATTAGAATAAAGAGATTAGGTTGGGGAATCTCCTCGAAATGTTTGTTAAAAGACTCAATAAAAACCCAATAAAAGTTACAGTAAAAAAACTAAAGATATCTAATGGACCCTTCAATTTGAAAATTCTTAAATTGTTTTGCTTATGATTATATCATGATTTCTTTTTTTCGAAAAAAAATCATATATAAATTATCCGGAATACATTTAAATTCTTTAGAATTTATAAATGAGATAAGTACATCCCTTATTCATGAAGTCATTAATATTGTAGTAAATAGTAGAGGATGAAGATTTGCTTCGAATCTCTTTAATTTTTGATATTATTAGTAGCTTAGATATGAAAAAAGCTTTTATTTTCTCCCGTGATTAAAGTGTCTCACGTGATCAAAGTTTTTGTGTTTGTTGATCTACTGCCTTTAAGAATAAAAGATATTTGATAGCATCAACAATAAGTACAAACGAGAAATAACAAATTGTTATTTCCAGTTGAGAACTTGCATTACTATTCTATTAGATACTTTAATAGATTTTAAAGCAATAATTTTTGAATATTAACTAGAAAATCAGCAATATAAAGATGAGCAAAAAGAGTCACATTTTACCTTCTTTGAGCTTTATATATAGATTACATCTAGATAGAGGTTATTGGAGATATTTCATCTTATGCTTTTGATTATAAGTGATTGTCCTTATTGTGATCATTTACTTTTTGAAATGAATAAACTTAATATTCATGTAAAAGAAACCCATATTGAATTAGACCATCATAAAATATATAATTATATATTATTTACAAATTATCATAAAAAGGCTATAAAATCAGTTAAAGCAATGAAAGACAAATCAAATAGAATATATCAGAGATGTTTAAAAGTATCTAAAATTAAAACCTGAAGGATTAAAAATAAAAACTGATTTGGTAGAGATCAAAAAACAATAGAATATTACGTGGGTGATTGTTTTTGTTTAATTTTTTGTTTATTGTTGCAGTTTTAATTAAAAAAAGGAAACATGTTAAAACATGTTTGGTTGTTTCAATCGCATGCTGTTGTTTCTAAAAAATAAACAACCACATCAGATTCACGAAATCAGAAATTAGACATTTTTCTAATTTTTCACAATAGGTTTTTGATTTGTTTCTACTTCCTCCTCTTATAAACTTCATCTAGTGTAGAAACTCACATCTTTCACTCTTACATCCCGTACTCGTGTCTTCTCTCTCTCCTATTTCGTTGTTCTTCTCTTCTCTTTTAAGTTCCTAACTCATCTCGTCTCTCTTTTCTGTTTTTTGGTTTGCGTTTCAGCATTTCTATTTTTCTGGTTTGAGTTTCTATATTTCTGGTTTTCTGGTTTGCAATTATGCATTTCTGGTTTTCTGGTTTACAAAGTTCAATGGCCAAAAAAATCCCATTTCAAAACGTGACAAGAAATCCAGTTCGTTTCAAGGTCATAGCTTTTTATATTACAAATTTAAAGTAAGCAAGTTTTTGTTTTTTAATTAAAAAACAAAAAAACCACAATAAAAAGAATAAAAGTAGAATCAAACGATCACTAAAAAAATAACATTCTTTTCCATATAGGAAAACTTCAAAAACAAATAACGGATATGCAAGATATGGTGAAAAAATTAATAAAATAAATAAATATGATGTAGATAATAAACCCAAAAATCCTATAAAAAACAAATACTTGATCTAATTTTTAAAATGAAAATACCTTCTAATTACAAATAAAATGGAAAATTTTATACAAGCTTCTGATTCAAAACTTGAAGAATTAAACGGATAGATAGAAAATTTAAACTTAGAAACTTTAGCGCATATAAAACTATATTTAATTAAGCGAAAAATTCACTATAATCCTAATATTAGTGATATAGTCAGAATTTCTAGAAATACACCTCCTAGGTATCCTTCGGTTTAATTTAATGGACCTAATTTAGGATATGCTGGAACTTATATGATAACTAAAGATAAAGATGGTTTTATACCTATAGATAAGGTGAGAACAGAAGATATAAATTCTTTTGGAATATATTTAGATAAAGATTGCATCCCAAATATAGAAGTAATAGATAAAGAGTAGTTGTTCCTATTAATAAAATGGATTATGAAACAAGTAAACAATTTTTAGAAAAAAATTGGTAAATAACTCTCTCATATTCTGAAAAATATTTAGATGAGAACTAAAAAAACTCTATATTTAATCCAAATAATGATATAAGAAATCTAATAATTAGAGTTGCTAAAACTTGTTGATTAGAATTTGTTAGAGAAGGATAAAACTATTATAGGAAAATATGTTATAGCATTACAAAGATTGCAATTATGTAACATTTGTGAAATCAATAGATATATTTGCATTTTCCTATATTATTATTACCATATATATAATCAAGTTAATAATACACAAATTTATTTAAAGATGTTATATTCAAAGGTCCCTAATCCATGCGAAGTAAATTAGAGGCAACGTAAATCCTAGTCTTGTAGATACCTTAAGAAAAAGAATAAATCTTTGTCTTGTAGATACCTTAGGAAAAAAGAGTATCCTTTTCAAAAGATAAATTAAGTGAATGGTGTGATAATGTTATAATACTGAAGAAAAGTATAGGAATAAAGAAAAAATCTTCAAAATGCTTGATATGATGTGATCTTCCTTATTAGTTCAATAAGATAAAAAATTAAAATAAGAAATATTTTAAGAAAAGATATTTCAAGAAACATAATGCAAAATATTATAAGAAACAAATAAGGATACAAACCTAGAAAACTTATTTTTAGAAGAAATAAGAAAAGAAGTAAAAAGATAGCTGAATGTCAGTGTTATTATTGTAAAGAAAAAGGACACTATGCTAATGAATGTCTTAAAAGATAATAAAAAGAAAATATAAATAGATGATGAAATAAATGAAATGATAGAAAATGAAGATTTTATTAGAATTGATACTTTTGAAGAAAGCATTTTTATAATAGTAGATACCTAATACGAAGAAACTTTAAGCTTATAAGGAAATGAGTGAAATAGAAGAATCTTTGAATACTCAAATTGATAATCAAATAATAAATACTATAGTACATACATCTAAACAATATGGAGATTATAGTCAATAAACTCTTATTGATAGAAAGATGATTAAAAAGATTCAGAATACTATGTATTCTATAAATTATTATAGTGGATTTAATATGACATTATTAGAAAAAAAAGGATTAAAATGCAAAAATCAATTATATGTTTTATGGTATTAATATTAAGGAAAAAGCCTTAGATATTAGTTTAGCTTCTAACAAAGAAATGATTCCTCTGTTATCTATAAAAGATATTTCTTGAAAACTTGATCACATTTTCAGAGAAATTAGGGACAAAATATGATGGGTGCATATAGGATCCATACAAATGATAATCAGATCAAATTTCAGAGATGGAATAGATAGTGTTATAAATCTAGCAATATTAGATGAACGAATTCATAATAGAAAAAAAAGTCTATATAGGAATTTTGAGAAGCAATCTTTAATATCAAAAACTTTTGTTTGACATCTATCCTAAGATAGCTATAATATGCAAGATAAAGATTTTGATAGAATACTCTCTTTAGTCCAAGACTTTAAAAGAAAAAATTTAATTAGAGATGGAAATAAAACAGATAGAAAGATAAGTTTTAATTATAAATTAAATGGCGACATTTTGATAATACAAATTATATTCCCTGTAATATCGTAGTTAATACATGAGCTAGCGAAATTTACATGAATCATAATCTAATACATAATTTGTTAAGTTTCTAGCTAAATGAACCTTATCAATATATAAATTTCAATGATGAAATACATTTGATTGATATCGCCATAAAAACCAATATTAAGATATGAGACAATAAAGTACCTATAAAATTATTAGCAATGAAGGATTCAATTTAGAGAAAATGCTAGGAACTAGTTTTCTTAAACAAGTCCAACCTTATAAAATATAAATATCCTATGATAAAAATATTATATATATTCGAAGATAATGACTAGTCCCACTAGTATTTAAATTTCAAACAGAATAACTTATAAAGATAATACTTTGATGTTCATATAGACAGTGGGAGCTGATTCTTGTTTATGTAAAGCAAGTTGTTTTCCTTCACAATATCATGAAACACTACAAATATAATAGGATTAGATATTTCTAATAATAAGATATATTTATCAAAAGGTATTAAACAACCCCAAATACTATTAGGATCATTTTTAATAAAATGCCCACCATTTTACTTTTATGATACCAAAACTAGTATTCTTTTAGGAAATAATTTTCTCTATATTTTATAAAATATTGTTTTATACTATTAAACAACAAATACATTTCAAAACTCATTATAGTCATTAGATCATAGTTAATAGAATTAAACATGCCTATGCTCGATCTACACCAATCTTATTTAAACCTTACACAGTCTAGCATGGTGTAGGATATAAAGAAAAAATGATCCTTTCAAAAGGAAAAAATTTATTAAAAACAGAAAACAATATAGAGAATAAGTATTAGCATATAAAAACCATCAAAGATGAAATAGAATTAGTAAAACAAAAAATAAAGAAAATTTAATCTAATAACCCAGGATAAAAACATAGAAGCAAACTTAGAAATGATAGATAATCAATCAATTATTAGAGTTGCTGCTATAAGACATAATTTAGAAGATAAAGAGAAATTTAGAAAACAACTTCTTAAACTATAAAATCCAATGTTTTAAAAACCGGACCGAACATTGAACCGGTCAAAGGAAAGGTTTAAGGTTTAGAGGTTCAACCGGTAGTGAACCGCTATCAAACCGGAATATAA
>JANVCL010021772.1:0-10491 GCA_026546855.1 Erythroxylum incrassatum
GATCTCCATTAGATTTGAAATGATGAATAGGATGACCGTATTTACCTTCCATATGAGAAAATACGGGCTGGAACTTAAGGCTTGTAGCCCTAGATGATAGATCTGGTAGATCTGTCTATTCAGTGGGTTGGATCATCAGAATTGCTCCTGATGTTGATGGACCAGGCGTATCGTTGCTAGGTCGTGCATAGATGGATTTGACTAAGCCATCTCTCAGTGCTTCAGAATTGGATGAGTTGTTGTATGAAAAGAGTGTAGATGAGGCACGTTGAATACCTTCTGGTAGTTGGTAATCCATTCTGTCAGCATCAACTTTTCAAGCTCCTGTGAAGGCAACTGCTTCGGGATCTGAATAATAGTGGTCTGATCATTAGATCGATCAGCAACCATGTAGAGTGCATCCGAAGTAGAGTTTGGGGAGTTTATGTCCAAAGTATGATTCTGCAGACAATAGATCATCTGGTGGTGGAGAGTAGCCATGATGGCTTTAACGTCTTGATCTGCTCTAGTGATCTGGATCTAAACTTGTAGACGTTCAGACAAAGTGGGATCATCCAACCTGATGTTAAAATCTGGTGCTATGTTCAAGATGATACTTCAGTTGTTAAGAGTAGTCAGAAAGGTACCAATAAGAGCATTTTGGTACGTTGTGTAGGCCGTGTTAAGAAGGGATATCCTGGCTGTTGTAGTAATACCTTTTCTTCCGTGTAAGGTAAGAACAAGTCGTATAGCTCCAACATATAGATGTGTATAGTTCTGCTCTTTCTATAAAGCAATCAGCTCCTTAGGGATTTCTAGCTTTACGTACTATTCTGCAGTTTTAAACATGAGACCACACTGTTCCAGTTTGGAACTTTGGATGATTTCTTTTACACGAGGTCTAGTAGTAGATAGCATACTATGAATACTTCTCGTCCAAGAATGGTCACAAGAATAAATACTATATGGATTTAACAAAGGTAATGAAGACTCACTTACATGATTTTCTATAGGGATATGAGTAATTTCTACAAGATTTTCTATTTTGTTTGATAAAACACGCTTCACACTATTGGTAAACTAGATAAAGACAAACTTTACGATAAATGCCGAGTCTCAATTATCACTCATTCCTATGACTAATTCTTCCACTAAATCCAATGATCGAGGTAACTATGAACAAGTTTTCTACAACTCTCACACTCCTAATGATGGTGTCGAGATTATCGACTATGGGGCCACGGATCACATGACCCTTAATTCTAGTGACTTCTCTCACATAGTAAAAACACGACAAACTTGCATTACTAATGCTAATGGAGTTGTATATCCTGTCACAATGGCTGGAATCGTACCCAGATCACCATCTTTCTCTTTATCTCGTACACTTCTTGTTCCATTCTATCAAATAAATTGATGTCAGTGAGTCAAGTTACTGAATAGCTTAATTATGTGGTTTTAATATATCCTGCATTTTGTCTTCTTTATGATATTCTCAGTAAAGAGATCATTAGGTGTGGTACTAAGAGAGGGGGACTATTTACTTAGATAACTTCAGTTTGGGAATGACAAATCATGTGCAATCTCAAGTCAGAAGTAAAGAAAGATAGGTCTGGCTATGGCATCGTTGTTTGGGACATCCATCATTTTGTTATTTATGACACTTATTTCCAAACTTATTATTACATTTTCAAGATGTAGATTTTAAATGTGATACATGTATTATGGCTAAAAGCCATAAAGCTTCCTATCCAACAAGTTTGAATAAAAGTATTGTTCCATTTTCCTTAATACATTTTGATGTATGGGGACCCTCCCCAGTAACTACTCCATCTGGTTATAGATGGATTGCGATCTTTGTTCATGATTTGACATGGATGACATGGCTCTACCACACGAAGACAAAAGATGAAGTTTTTGGTATTTTCAAGCATTTCATACCATGATACAGAATCAATTTTCTGCAAAAATAAAGGTTCTTCGATCAGAAAACGGTGGAGAGTTTATTAATCAACGATTCCATGCCTATTTTCAACATCATAGTCTCCTCCACGAAACATCATGCTCACAGGTCCCATAACAAAATGGAGTCGCTGAGAGAAAAAATAAGCATATATCGAAGACAACATGAGCTTTACTTCTTGTCACACATGTACCTAGCTATCATTGGGATGATGTTATAGCTACTGCTGTATATTTGCTCAATTAGATGGCTTCCAAAGTCTAGCCTTATCTACACATGTTTCTCTACTTATAGTAATTATGCTTCCTCCTCGAATTTTTGGGTGTGTTGCATTTTTTCATCTCTATAAGAATCAACGTAATAAGTTATATCCATTTGCAGTTTGGTGCTTATTTTTGAGCTATGGTTTACATAAAAAGGATTATAGGTGTTTTGATTCTACTACCAATCACATCTACATCACCATTGATGTGACATTTCTTGAATCTGAACCATTCTATCAATATATAGTGCACAATTCAGCTCTTTATGGGGAGTCTAAGGATGAAAGGCTAAAGTGGTGGATAACTACAACTCTAGGAGGTGCAATAGTACCAAGGAATGAAATTGAAGATAGGGCAATTACATAATCACATTTGAATGCTGAGAAGGAACCTGACAGTGAAGTACCTGAAATTAAAGAACCACTTTTGAATGCACAACTGAATTCCAAAAATGGACGTGATAGTGAAGGACCTGAAATTGAAATTGAAGAATGGTGTACAAGACCCCTTTTCACTTCAATACCTGAATCTCCTCCTACTAAGAATACTCCTAAGGTAAGTTCTCTACTGCTTCTCCATATGTTAATACCTTATATACTCTTACGGGATATATTTTACCTTTCAGATACAACCGTGGAAAACCTCCAAACAGACATTCACCTGATAAAGAAGATAGGTCTAAATGCCTAATTGCAAATTATGTGTCCACTCAAGAATTATCCAAACTGCTCAAGACCTTTACACAAACTATCTCCTCTTTCCATATTCCAAGTGGTGTTGAAGAAGATCTGGTTGATTCAAAGTGGGCACATGTTATACAAGAGGAACTGGTAGCATTACAGAAAAAAAATACTTAAAAGGTGGTTCCATTACCAAAAGGAAAAAAATTAGTAGGGTGTAAGTGGGTGTTCTCTATAAAATGCAAGACTGACGGATTAGTTGATCGATACAAGGCAAGGATTGTGGCTAAGGGATTTACATAGACATATGGCATAAACTATTTAGAGACTTTCGCACCAGTAGCTAAACTAAATACTATTAGAGTATTATTATCTCTTGCTGCAAATTTAGATTGGCCACTACTCCAACTTGACGTGAAGAATGCCTTTCTTTATGGTGATATTGAAGAAGAAGTCTACATGGATATCCCACCAGGCTATACTACATCTTTCGAAACTAAGTTTGCATGTAAGTTGGAACAGACATTTTATGGTTTGAATCAATCACCTCGGGCATGGTTTGGTCAATTTAGTTCAGCTATGAGAAAATATGGCTATCATTAAAGCAATCCAAACCATACCCTTTTCCTAAAGCAGATATAAGGAAAGGTGACCACTGTAATTGTTTATATAGATGACATGATCATCACAGGAGACGATGTGGAGGAAATTTCAAAACTATAATAATAACTGTCAATTGAATTTGAAATGAACAACTTGGATGGATTGAAGTATTTTTTGGGGATAGAGGTGGCAAGATTAGAAAGAGTTATTTTTCTTTCTCAAAGAAAATATGTGTTGGACTTACTAACAGAGGTAGGATTATTGGAGTGTAAACTAGCAGAGACTGCAACTGCTCATAATCATGGACTTGGGAAATATTATGATCAAGTGCCAGCTGATAAAGGTAGATATCAAAGGCTAGTAGGTAAGCTCATCTATTTGTCTCATACTTGCCCAGACATTGCTTATGCTGTGAGCGTGGTCAGTTAATTCATGCATTATCCTAGTGAAAATCATATGAACGTAGCTATTAGGATTCTTCGCTACCTAAAGTCCTCACCAGGAAAAGGGTTGATGTTTACTAAGAATGGTCATCTAAACATTGATGGGTACACGGATGTGGATTTGGCAGGAAATATTCTAGAAAGAAAATCCACTTCAAGTTACTTCACTTTTGTGGGAGGAAATTTAGTTACATGGAGAAGCAAGAAGTAAAAGGTTGTGGCATTATCTAATGTTGAAGCAGAGTTTAGAGGTATGGCTAAAGGACTTTGTGAGCTTCTGTGGCTCCGAAGGTTATTAACAGAGATTGGACGTGGTCTTATTTTGGAGATGAATCTATTCTATAACAACAAGGATGTCATTGACATAGCACACAATCCTACTCAACATGATCGCACAAAGCATGTGGAGGTGGATAGACATTTTATCAAACAGAACCTTAAAGGAAAAACCATTCGATTTCCATTTGTAAAATCAGAAGACCAATTAGTGGATATAATCACCAAAGTAGTATCCAATAAAAATTTATATGGCTCACTTAACAAGTTAGGTGTTAGAGATATCCACACATCAACTTAAGGGGGAGTGTTGGCATAAGTCAATATAGTTACTGATACAGAAAGTATAGTTGTACAAATTCCTTTATTCAGAGGTTAACCTTAAGTTTAGCCATAGACGTTGCATAGGCCATATTTAACTTCCATGATTTTCTCCCTACATCTAATTATATCCTGTAAAATGTATCAAAGAAATATATGACAGAAAATATGTGTACTGTTTTACAAAAACTTGTGAATCTCTTTTCTGAGATACTTAAAGGTTCTGAAATTTATCGAGTTAATTTTTGGTAACAATTATATGATAAACATATGAATATAATATGAGCATGTATTGAACGACTTTACTATTAAATACATTCTAAGAGTTATCACAATAAAGAACTACATAATGCATATAGCGGACTAATAACAAGCTTAGCAACTTCAAGATGTTCCATACTCAACTAAGATAAAAATGACTCCCACTATTGAAACATGATTGTGAATTTGAGCCCCTCAAACTCATCTTCTTGTTTCCTATTATTTGTATATGATACTACTTTAGAATTCGATAATTTTAATAAATAGAAAATAGAAAATATCTTTTATCATATTAATCCAACAATAAGGATACATATTCATAATGTTACATTTTCAATAAATTGAAAGCACAAAATATTTTGTCTCATATAAATTCAATGAAAGCTATCGTTGATTAGTTAAATTCCTTTTCTTTTTTTATTATTTTCATCCAATGCTATTGCAAAAGAGAATTACTACAAATATATTTTTATCATGAAATGTATTAATCCATTACTCTTAATCAAAATACTTCTGTTGACTATTTTTGTTGCCTCAATAATAAAAAATTGATCTTTAATGTATATGTTAGTTTATACCCTTGCAATCAATCAGTTAGTTACAATTAATGTATGACATTATTAATTAATTAATTAAAGACATTTTTAACTTTTGTATTTTATTAATTATATTTAATGCTTAATACTAAAAATAAAATTCTTTAAATAGTTACTATGCAATTAAAATTATAATGAGATCATAATTATAATATTCAAATTGCATTTAGATATTATTCATGAATTGTTCCCCGTTATATTTTCATCAAGACACGATATTAATATAATGATACAGTTAGCATACATTTTTTAAAGAAAGTAATTGCTCTTATAAATTGAAATATAGAGACATTTAAACAAATATGTAGGTACTTATTTAGAATAAATTAAATAAATTAACCCAATTATGAAGATCTCTAATGGAATATTACTTGTATGTATTTTTATGGATTCCCTCATTATGATAGTTGTATAGTTGATTTTTAGACTTAAGATTACTAAAGTATCCCATATTAGAAATACTATGTCTTGTTGTTACTTATGACCTATTTTATTAAGGGTCGTTCAGTTGGTAGTACTTGGATATAGTATGAATTATATGGAGATAGTTGAATAAGTCAATAAATGATTTGTTATACTAAAGTAACTAGGGATAATGCTATACTATTCTTAATCAATAGTAATTTAGGAATTATCTTAATAAAATGAATTGAGATTTGAAAAGACTATTTTCAAATATCAATTATAATTCAATCACTTATTAGTAAGAATATATATGATTAGATTTAAATAATATTAACACTAATTTCATATTCTATATTCAATTAAAATATTAGACGATAAAATGATTATATGTTGATATACTAAGTCTATCTGCGAGCGTATAGAGTCAATTATAGCAAGTAATTAAAACTAGAGTAAATTCAAAGTATCGATCTCATAATAACAATATTCTCATGTGTATCAATCTTAGTTAAATAAACATCCTAAATTAAGCAAAAATTATAAAAGATAATTAAATCACTAGATTGATGAAAATAATGCAAAATAACTAGTGAAGAAAAATCAATAAAGCAAACATGGAATTCACTTGTATGAAATTTAAATTATCATACAATATTGATAATCTGGATTAAAATAACAACTAACATAAAACATCTATACCCTCTCTTAACCCACATAGATATATCCAATTGTACAACAAGTACCTCTTGATATGTAATTTAACCTAATTAAATTTATTAAGCATAGTTAATCTATTTAATTATTACAATAGTATAAGATACTTTGTTCTCTGGTGCTAAAGTGTTTATTCTTCTAGTGTACAAATCATATTTCATCTCTTGGTCCTTTATACAATTAAGAAAAATGAGAATAATTTCAACCAACAAATAGTTATATCATACAAGTTAGGTCCATAACTCTAACTATGGTTTCTAGCCACTAAATATAATGAAAATAACATATGACCAAATCAATCTCAAAGTAACAGAAATAACAGAAGAAGGGATTAGAGAAATTATTATGGGCTCCTCCAAGCTCTCAATCCTCCTTTGAAGCTAAGGAAGAATAAAATTATGAAAATTGTTGAACTAATGGAGGTTCCAATTGATATTTTGATGATAACAAAACATAATTATAACTAATAGGTTTATTATTTTGGTAAGAAGCAATATAAGATCAATATGGAGCCCAAAAATCAAAAGATAGCTCATAAAATTGATAAAGAGAAGTTGAAGTTTATAACTGTCAAAGTGAAGATGAAGTCAAGAACAAAACAAGATCAAGGTATTTCAAAGTCATTTTATATTTTGTAATGTTAATTGTAATCTCATATAGTCACTTTGATGATCTTAAAGGCTCACTATGCATAAACTTTTGATATTACTTTATTGCTTAAGTCTTTTTATTCATCAAGAAGCATTGAAACTTTTAGTTTTAAAAGAAAAGCCTCTTGATCTTTTAAACACTCTTTGATAGAATTTTTAGAAGTTATTTTAGTTATAATTTTTATTAAAAAAATTAAGTTTGAGCATTTGAAGTTGTTAAAATCATATTTTTAGGGGGATTGATTTACCAATATAAGTTAATAGTTGACCAATGTAAGTTGTGCCATACGAGTTTATTGACACATTAGCAAATAATATGGTGATATGGTCTATAAATGTCCCTCTAAAGGACATTGGTTAACTAATAAGGTAGAGTGGTTGACTAATGCGCACCAAGTAACATATTTTGCGAATTTAATGCATATTGGTTGACTCTTATAACTTAATGATCGACCAACGTTATTTACACTTGTAATAAGGTTGTTTCTTGACAGATTGATCGACCAATATAGGTGTTTGGTTAACTAATATCTATCTAGGAGATACATAGGTTGACTAATATGCTCTATTGATTGACTAATATATCCTATTGATCAACCTGTGTCTTAATAGCTAGTGAATTTATACATTTAATATACATTGGTTAACCAATATGTTACAATAGTCGACCAGTGCTCTATAACTAGTTGTTGTCACAACTAGTTCTTGGCTTCAATGGCTAGTAGTAGTCCCAAAACCCTATAAATACACATTCTCTCATTTATTCTTACATTAAGAAGTATTTAGGTATCTTTTACACATATTTCTAAGTGTTTATCAAGCAATTGAGCATTATTGTCTTATATTTGTATGAGTGAGCCTCTTTAGAGTTATCAAAGTTATAAAGTGTGATATTTTTAGTTATAAAAATTGGTTAGGATATTATATTATTATAATTGGGAGTGTTCCAAATGGCATCGAGGTTCCTCTTCACCATGAAGGAACCTTGTAAACCAGTTCCTCTTTTTCGAGAAAAGATTGTACAAAGGTTATTCTTCACCTTGAACGAAGAATTATAGTGAAATTTTAAGAAAAGTCTTAGGAGTGGATGTAGGTAATAGTTATTTGCTAAACCACTATAATTTTTTTGAATGTTCTCTCTTTCCCTTCCTCTTTAAATTATCATTAAATTGTTTGATTGATTTATATTAAACAATTTCTTTATTCTTATATATGATGATTATTGATTATTGTCAAATTGAGTTCATTGGTTAGAAAATTTCGTTAAATTCTGTAAAAACCTAATTCACTCATCTTTTGGGTGCTAATTAGAACTAACAAGTCGTATCAGAGTAGGTCTATTAGGCTAACATTTCAAACGAAATCATATAGCAAAGATTATAATGACCTATTTAGGAGCATCATCATCATCATTCAACTAAGAAGGACCAAAAATAAGTAGAACCCCTTTGTTTAATGGAAATAACTATCTATATTGGGAAATTATGATGAGATTTTCTTAATGGAAGAAAGTAGTAACCTGTGGAAAATATTTTCAAATGGTCCCTTGATACCTACAAAAATTATAGATAATAAAAAGTTTCCCAAATAAAGGAAAAAGGGAACCTCGAGATAAGATATCAAATTCTTTGAATAATAAATAATAAATAATAAATTTCTTATTTTATGCATTAGAAGGAAATAAATTTGGTAGGTTTCTTTATATGAAATGACATAAAAATTTGGAACACTTTGGAATTACATATGAGAGAAAGATGCTTGAGTCACTTCCAGAAACATGGAAAGCTAAAATTATAGTTATGGAAACAACCAAGAGTTTGATAACACTACCATTAGAGAAACTTATTGGATCTCTTTTCATACAAAATGAGACTCCAAGAGACGTAAGAAGAGACAATGATTTTAAAGAAAAGGACTTAGCATTCAAAGTCTCAAGGAAGGAATCAAGTGAAAAAGAGACATCTACTAATGGAAGTGATGATGAAGACTTCACCTTTATCACTAAGAAATTCAAGAAGCTTTTAAAGAGAAAGAATTTCTCCAAAACAAAGGACCTTAAGGAAGGTAAAAATTATTTAAAACATACATCCTTTAACATTATTTTTTTAAAATGTAAAAAAACTTAGCATATGAAGTCGCTATGTCCTCTATTAAAAGATAATGATAAGTATTAAAGAAACTAGAAGAAGGAGAAGAAGGATAAAAATAAGAAGAAAGAACTTAAAGCATCAACTTAGGATGACATAAGTGAATCTAAAAATGACCATTTTGAAGAAAAGATAGCTTACATGTGCTTTACGATTATGGAAGTTGATGAGGAAACATCTAACTCTAATTTGTGTGAAAGTGATAGTATTGAATTGTGATTAATTATCCGAAAGTTTAGGTCAATAATAAGGAAAAAATTATCTTTTAAATTTAAGGAAGTTGGATGCATATATGCATAAGAATGAAAAGATGAAAAGTGAATTTAATATCATTAAATGATCCAAAAATGTGATCATTGATGATAATAATGCATTAGATATATTAAAGTATGAAAATGAGACATTAAAAAAGAAGATTAATGTTCTCAAGGATTCATTGTCCAAATTCGCTAAGAGGGAATGAAAACTAGAAAAACATGTTAAGCTTAAAAGAATTCCAATAATAGGCATGGAATAGGATACAACCATAAAAGTGAAGCCAATTAGAACCACATTTGTAAAGGGAAAATATTTATATAGTAAAGAACCATTGCCTAATGTGATAAATAAGTATGGAGCATCCATATCTAAGCATATGTATGCTTAGTATATAGCTTACAATTTAGGCATAGAGTTCAATACTCTAAATGGGAGATTAGGCATAAATTTTATAATAAAAAGCAAACCCATTGACACCTTATAAGCCTTAAAGAAGAATATATCAAACCTCCTTTTATAGTAGGCATCATATATATAATCATGGTGAGATGTTTCATTACCCTAAAAGAACATTCAACACCTTTAATATCTAAAGGAAGGTTCCTCATTATGCATTTACATATAAAAGAACAAGCAATGAGTTTATGTATCATCATTACCTATATAACATGGCATGTCATTTTCGTGGTAAATATGGGCATATTGATATATTGTGTTGTTGAATCCCATTTCTGGAACCCAACCCTCTTGACAAAATATACCATCATATACTTGAGCGTAGTTCCTTGTAATCTCTTCTTACTCTGATACCAAACATATGCTGGGCCCCGTTGACCATAAACCGTGAGTGTATTATTGCTCGTTATACAAACTTGATCATAATCCAAAACAAATCATAAAGCTTAAAGTCTCATACCTAATCAATAACTTAC
>JANVCL010021799.1:0-10489 GCA_026546855.1 Erythroxylum incrassatum
AACTCCCGGTAATTGACACACATCCGCCATGAATTATCTTTTTTCTTCACCAGCACCACCAGCGACGAGTAAGGGCCGTAACTATGGCGGATGAATCCCTGACCCATAAGTTGTCTAACCTCCTGCTCAATGATGTCTTTTTGTGCCCCCGAATAGCGGTAAGGCCACACGTTTATGGCATCAATCCCTTCTTGCAATACAATGTGGTGATTATACTGACGATCCGGGGGTAGTTGATTCGGTTCCTGGAATATTTCTGCATAACCAGCTAGTACCCCATCGATCTCGTCCGCCGCATTTCTCTGTTCCTCCGTTAATCGCATCTGATGCAGCTGAAATTCAAGGGGAGTTGATAGTTGGAGCATAAATAACTGCTCACTTCCGGCTCCTTGTAAAGTTTTCTGTAGACCCTTACTCGAAATAATTCTCGACTTACCATCCGGACCACTCTTCAACGTCACCATCTTCCCTTCCCATCGAAACTTCATCGTCCTCGTGCGAAAATTGCATAATACGTCTTCCAACCCAACCAACCGTTGTACGCCCAATACAACATCACAAACCCCCAAAACTATAACCAACGCATCCATGCAAAAAGAGATCCCCTGCATCACCCATTCGAAGTTTCGACAGCATTGCGTGCATTGCAGTTGCAGTCCTCTGCCCACCGTGATGGTGATGGGTGGTATATCTCGTAAGTCACACGTTCCCCTTTTTACCACCGTAGCATCGACAAAATTATGAGTGCTACCATTGTCGATGAGGATATGAATGGGCCTCCTTTGGTGCATGCCAATCAACCTCATTTGCCTATACTCCACTTCCTCCGCAAACCCCGTCATGGCTTGCAGCGATACCGTTGGACAAGTTAGCTCTCCCTCCTCAACTTGAAGCTTCTCTCCTGCTTCCATAGGCGCTCTGGGCTCCTCATCATCGTCAGCTACCACAAAGAACTTGAGTTGACGCTTCCTGCATTCATGTCCAAAGGTATACTTCTCATCACACCAAAAATAGAGCCCCTTCGCTCGTTTTTCGTCGAAATCTCTACTACTGACAGATCGAGGCGGTCTATACAACCTCCCCGTAGATGCTCGATCGATTACAGGTGGAGTAGGTAGCGGTCCTCCTGTACCCGACGCTCGTTGGGGCGAAACGTCAAGCGCCAGTGGTGCCTTCCCACTAAACAATGGCCGAGTGGTTGCCGGCCTACTCGTCAGGGATGCACTAGTTGCCATTAAAATGGCCTCTTGTTTCTGGGCCAAGGTGTATGCCTGATGCAGTGTCTGCGGTTCATGTAACTTCACCGCTACTCCAATTTCTGCTTTAAGACCCTTCACAAAAAACCCTACGAGGTAGTCCTCCAATAGTGCCAGTCGGTTTGAATGATGATCAAACTGAGCGCAATACTCCAAAACTGTCCCCGTTTGTTGCAACTCCTTGAAATATCCATCCGGATCATCAAAAAGCTCAGCAGCAAATCATTGGGTAAGAGCCTTAGAGAACTCCGCCCACTCCACTACGTCAGTGCAAGGTCGGTTCCGGGTGAAAAAGCGATACCATTCTTGTGCCTGCTCGTCCATGTGTAAAATAGCAATGTTGACCTTCATGCGCTCCGCCGTCTGGTCGATATGGAAATATTGTTCACATCTATACAACCATGCCTTGACATTGTCGCCAGCAAATATGGGAAATTCAATCCGCCCCAGTCGGATAGTACCACAATTGTCATCCTTGGTAGGTATTGCATTCTACGGTGCTGATAGAGATCTCGACAGGCTGCTACCTTCGCCTGGTTTCACTTCTTCCACCGATTGCGTTGATCGTAACTCTCCCACGTCCTTCTCCAGCTTGGCAGTTCGACCTTATACCTCCGAAAATAACTTCTCACTCTGCTAATGGAGTTCCAATAACAGCCGTTCATGTCGCCCTTGAGCTTCCACAAGACCCTTCAAAGTTTCCTCTAATCTTCTAAAGTCCGCACCTCTCGTGCCTTCTGCCATGGATGCTTCCAGAATCGACTTCTTTGATACCATTTGTTATAAAACTTTTCTATTCCGACCGAAACACGTTTCGGAATATCCGTTTACAGACAGTAACCCAAAAGATACCGACAGAGAATTACAGAAGAGAAGAACCAGAGACATATATACGACATTCACACACACAAAACATATCGTACGAGGTTCTGAATTCTACAATTTATTGACCGTAACCTACTTCCCCTACATCCGTTTACACTAAACGATCCTTGCAACCGCTCGTTAACTCCACGTGGTAACTTGGGCCATTATCTTGCGATGCTTCCATAATCAAGTTGGGTCATCTTCCTCATTTGCCGTAACACGGGAGTTGCGGGACATGATAAAAGGGACCATGTATAGGGAGAAGGGACCATATACAGGTAGGTAAGGTTGGACTGTGTTTAAATGAAATCCTTACAGTTGTTACACAAAAGGAGAGGTGGCTGAGACAAAGAAACACCGAGTTCTCGGAGAAGTTGTTCAACCCAAATTATCTCCACAGTAGCAGCTGCAACCCCATGATATTCGACTTCCATTGATGACTCTACAACAACATGTTGCTTTTAGTTTTAGATGACCAACTAATGAGATTCCCTCCATAGAAAACGCAATCACTATGTGTAGAGCAACAATTATTTGGGTCCCCTGCCTAATCAACGTCTAAATAAGCCACCAAAGAATGTGAAGCTGAGCTACGAAATTATAGTCCATGATGCATGGTTCCTTTTAAATACTGCAAGATCCTTTTAACTATTTGCCAATGGAAAATAGTGGGTGAGTGCTATATTGACAAATTCGGTTAACAGAATAAGATATTTCTAGTCAAGTAATAGTGGCATATTGCAATGCACCAACAACACTTCTGTAGATATATATGTGGATCATGAAATGCCTATCCTAAGGAAGATAAACGCATGGATGCTTCTACAGGGATAGAAACTGGTAGAGCACCAATCATGTGAACATGTTCCAGAAGGTCATCAATATACTTGGCTTGAGAGAGAAGGATGCCATGTTTGTCCTTATGTACCTCAATACCCAAAAAATAAATCAACTTACCCAAATCTTTCAAAGCAAAAGTAGCATTAAGATCTTCCATAAAAGCTTGGATAAAGCCACCATTATTTCTTGTAAGAACTAAATCATCAACATAAACTAATAAATATGTGACAGAGTGATTGTGACGTTTCACAAATAAAGAATAATTTGAATAACATACTGTAAAGTCATAGTCAAGTAAAAAGGACTTGAGCTTAGTGAACCATGCACCCGGAGCCTGTTTAAGTCCATAAAGTGCTTTACTAAGGTGACAAACATGATTAGGGAGCTTAGGATCTTTGTGTCCTGGTGGTTGAGACATATATATACATTCATTTAAATCCTTATGCAAGAAGGCATTATTTATATAAAGTTGTCAAACAGACCATCCATTTGAAACATCAAAAGTCAAAACTAAACGTACTGTAGTTGGCTTAACCACTAGACTAAAAGTATCAAAGAATTCAACACTAGGCTTTTGTGTAACTCCCCGAACAACCAAACGAGCTTTACAACGCTCTATAGTTCCATCCACACATCACTTATCCTGTAAACCCACTTACAATCAATAATGTTGGCATCGGGAGGAGGAGGCACGAGATTACAGGTTCTATTGGAGATAAGAGCTTGATATTCTTTATCCATAGCCTCTCGCCATTCAAGATAGCGAGTTGCTTGTTTGTAGGTGGTGGGCTCAAAGAATGCAAGACTGGAATTTGGGAGAGGATGTTTGGTGATCGTGAAGGCCCTAAGTTTGAGGTTATTGGTGCGGGCTCTTGTCACCATAGAGTCAATAGATGTAGCAGCGGGTCGTAAATGGCTCAAAATTGATGGTTGTGGTGGAGCGGAAGAATCATGAGCTGATGAGACGGTAAGTGCTGCCAAGTCGCTCAAGTTGGGTACCACAGGGGGCTGCGAACTCTCAAAAGGAGTTGATGGTGTAGGAGATATTGAAGCTACATCATGTAATAGTTAAAGGGTGATTTCTGTGGATGGAGATTTAGTAGTAGAAGTGATAGATGGATAAGCAAGAGAGGGATAAGGAAACTTTGTTTCATAAAAGATTATATAACAAGCTATGTATAGCCTATTTTTCTCAACATGAAGACACATATAGCCTTTGTGTTTGGAAATATAGCCCAGAAAAACACACGGTTTGGAACAATATTTTAATTTATGCTTAGTCTATGGCCGAAAGAAAGGATAACATAGACAACCAAAAGTCTTAAGTAAAGACAAAAATGAACAAAGTATGTTTTTGTATTTTTCCTCTACTCTAGGTGAGAAGAGCCAAAGCATTTATATACAAAAGATGAGAGGCAATCCCTCCTATATCAATGGGATTTGACAGATACAGAGGATCACTACAAATAAGTCAGCTATTTAGAAAAGATTTTCTTAACTTATAAAAGAATTGTCGTTGCTTCCTTGATTCTTGCAGGACCGTTGCTCACTTGGAACTCCATTATCTTCTATACTCCCCCTCAAACTAGGACGAGGCATTAAGGAAAGTCCTAGTTTGTTCCGTAAATCCATAAAAATAGAGCGTGGCAAAGGCTTCATAAAAATATCAGCTAATTGACCTTTAGATGAAACAAAGTGAGTGACAAGATTGCCCATTGCACCTTTTTCTCGAACAAAGTGGTAGTCGAGCTCAATATGTTTAGTTCGACCATGGAAGACTGGGTTCATTGTCATATGTAAGGCACTTAGATTGTCACAATGCAAAATGGGTGGTTTAGTGAGCACAATCCCAATATCTCGAAGTAGATAAGTGAGCCAAGTTAACTTTGCAGTGGTGGATGACATGGATTTGTATTCTACTTCGGCATTTGATCCGGCTATCGTGGGTTGTTTCTTTGCATGCCAGGATAAGCAATTTGCCCAAAAAAAAGTACAATACCTAGTAGTGGATCGTCTAGTTAATGGACATCCAGCCCAATCTGCATTAGAGAAAGCATAAAGGTCCAAAGTACTTTGGGAAGTGATATTCATTCCATAGTCAAGTGTGCCATTGATGTAGCGTAAAATGTGCTTAACGACTTGATAACGTCCCACGGTTGACTCATGCATGAACTGAAAAACAAAATTTACCAAAAAAACAATATCGGGTCTTGTTATGGTGAGATACTGCAAACCACCCATAAGCCTTCGATAAAATTTTGGGAAAAAGTTCATTGCTAGTTGATGTAGTACGCCCTTTGATAGCCATTGGGGTGAAGATGGGCTTGCATCCAGTCATTTGTTCTCTCTCACATAAGTCCCTAGAATATTTAGATTGAGAAAGAAATAGACCAGTAGATTGTGCATGCACTTCTATGCCAAGAAAATAATGAATTGAGCCGAGATCTTTAATAGCAAACTCACTGCCAAGTTTGTTAAGAAACCAATCCAAGAAAATAGGATTGTTTCCTGTTAAAAGCATATCATCAACATAAATAAGAAGCAAGAGTGTACCTCTAGGAGAGTGACAAATAAAAAGTGAAGGATCTGCAATGCTGCAAAAGAAACCAATTTCCAAGAGAAAACTGCTTAATCGATCAAACCATGCACGAGGGGCTTGTTTAAGTCCATATAAAGCACGTTTAAGTTGACACACATATGAAGGGAATTGTGTGTTCTGAAAACCTGGAGGTTGCTCCATGTAGACGGGTTTAGAAAGATAACCATGTAAGAATGCATTTTTAACATCGAGTTGATGAATAATCCATCCTTTCGTGACGGCTATGGATATAACAGTACGTATAGTCCCTGGCTTAACCACTGGAGAAAAAGTTTCAAAAAAATCCAATCCTTCAAGTTGATGATAACCCTTCGCAACAAGACGCGCTTTAAGACGATCTAAACTACCATCAGATTTTATCTTAGTTTTGAAAACCCACTTACAACCTACCACATTCATATGAGGAGTTCGTGGAACAAGATCCCATGTATTGTTAGCATTCAGGGCATTAAGCTCATCATGCATGGCTCCTAACCAACTAGGATGTCGTAAAGCTGCAACTATTGATTTTGGTTCTTTTGGAATTTCTACACGTATGTTAGCATAATGAGGGTTTGGTTTTTTTATACTATCCTTCAATCGAGTAACCATAGTATGTAAAGAAGTAGAATCATTAGTTGATGAGGGGCCTTACTACAAAGAAATATGCCTATTTGCAATAATATTTTCATTTGATGAATGGTTTACGTTAGGGAACATCACTTGTTCTTGTGTTAATGGAGCATTATCATTGAAGTTTTCAAGTAGTCTAGGAAGCTCAACGTAGCTAGAGGCATTTGCCTCATTACAAGGCAAAGTTGTCTCAATATTGGGCATTTCTTCCTGCAATGTTGTCAAGTGTAGTCCAGGAAGCTCAATGGCCAGAGGCATTTGCCTCATTACAAGGCGGAGTTGTCTCAATACTGGGCAGCTCTTCCTGCAATGTAGTCAAAGGTTCTGCTGGTGTAGATAGAAAGGGATTTGGTGTCTCATCATGTTGGCTAGTTGGTTGAGTAAATGAATAACTCTGCAACTTTGATGATCTGATTGTATTAGTAACAAGTGTAGGATCACAATTAAAGTCGAAAGAGGAATCAACTTCAGGAAAATTAATCCACTCATGATAAGTGGTCATCTCACCTTCATGTGATTGGGGGCTATATAGCCCGCTTGGAATTTTAAAAGGAAATTGAGACTTATCAAAAACTACATGCCTTGAGATAAAGATTCTACTAGTCGGTGGATACAAACATTTATGACCTTTATGTTTAGTACTATAACTAAGAAAGATGCATGGGATTGATTTAGGTTCTAACTTATGTTTTCTATAATCTCCTAAAAACGGAAAACACTTATAACCAAGAACCCTCATGGAGCTATAGTTTGGATGTTTGCCAAACAAACGAAAATATGGAGATTCCATCTTTAATGTTGGATTTGGTAGTCTATTAATAAAAAAACTGTTGTAGTAAAACAATCAACCCAATATTTAATAGGTAAATTAGCATGGAACATCATTGTAAGGCCCAATTATGTTATACTCTTATGTTTTCTTTCTGCAAGGCCATTTTGCTTAGGAGTTTTAAGACAAGAAGATTGAAGATGAACAACTTTATTAGCTAAAAAAGAATTAAACTCTAAGTTGTTGAATTCACCTCCTTCATCATATTGGTAAATTTTTATTTTTTTTAAATTTGCATTCTATAAATTTATAAAAATGTAAATAGGGAGAGAAAAAAATCTTATTTTTTCCTTAATAGATAGAACCAAGTAAATCGAGTATACCCATCACCAAAAATAACATAATATCGAAAACCATCCATAGACTTAACAGGAGCTGGTCCCCTTAAATCACAATGAATTTTTGAAAAAGGTTCATCACATTGATCATTTGTATCAAGAAAAGGAAGTCTACAAGACTTGCCCATTTGACAACTTTCACATATAGTAGCAATGTTGCCATTAGAACTATATTTAATAAAGTTTTTCTGAAATAAGAAATCAATTATTCGATATTGAGGGTGTCCCAAATGTTGGTGCCACCCTTCTTTATTAGTTTTTCTAAAATGATAAGAAAAGGGAGGTTCATGTCGACCAGCAAGGGCATATAGACCCCCTGCCCCGTTGAGTTCCTTTAGCTACGATTTCTTGGTTCGTCTGTCCCTAATCACAAATCTAAGATCATCAAATTCCATAGAAAAAGGTAAATGTTTTGTAAGTTGGCTTATAGATAAAAGATCCATTTTGATATCAGGCACAAGCAATACACTTTTTAATGTAAAGTTAATATTTTCACCATGTATAATCGAATCACCAGTATGAGTAATGTCAAGAGTATCACCATTTCCTATCATTATAGCATCATGTCCTGTGTATGGTTTAATATTAGTCAACTTACCAGGGTCATTAGTCATGTGTACTGAGGCTCCAGTATCTGGGTGCCATTCATAAGTTTGAGGAGTGTCAATGGCAAGAGCAGCCAAGGCAGTAGGTATATCTTTAGATTGATACGCATGATTGAATCGGTTGAAGCAATTTAAAGCAGTATGATTCTTCTTATCACATATTTGGCATATGATTTCTTCTTTCTTGTCATCATGTTTGTCCAAGGCTTGTTCATTCCTAGTCACAGATCCATTATAAATGTTCTTTTGTTGATTTTTTTGTGTTGGACAAAACACCACTACCTCGTCTGTTTGTATAAGACCTGTTTCCTTGAGCAAAGTCACGACCTCTAGAGTTAAAGTTATCAGAATAGTTACCTCGTCGTCGATTTTGATTCCCATTAGTTCGCTGACCAAAGAAGGCAACTTGTGGTGTGTCATGAATATTTTCACGATGAAGTTGGCTATGAGTTTTATGAATTTGAAGGAATGGCACGATTTCACGATATGAAGGTACCGATGGCTTCGGCATGGTGGCAACAAAATTCTCATATTCTTTGCCTAAGCCTTGAAGTAGCCAAAAGACCTTGTTTCTATCGGACACAGGTTTGCCAATGGCTGCAAGGTCATCATAAATAGATTTGAATTTGCAAATATAATTATTCAAAGGGTTAGTACCTTTGAGTAGGATTGTCATTGATTGGATTAGTGCACACTCCCTCTCTTAAGAACTTTGTGCAAATGCATCTTCAAGTGCAGTCCATATTTGTACAGGACTGTCAAGTCCAACAACAAGTCCAAGAACTCTTCACTTAAGGTTTTGGTAATCCAATCACGAAGGAGACGGTCATACCGTTTCCAAGCAGCGAATTTAGGATTTGGTATATCCTTGGCTTCGCTGGCTAAGCCATATTGGGAGCTCACATTATATGGTGATGGCATTGGAATTTCTCCATTAAGAAATCCATACATGTCTTGGCTCTCAATTAAGCCAAGTATCTGAATCTTCTATAGCAAATAATTGGTTTGAGTCAAATGAAGGGAAACAAAGTTTCCAACATTCAAGGTTACAGGATATGGGTAAGTGTTTGTGTTGGAGGATGAAGTCATGTAGAGTGAGAAAATTTCAAGGATGATCTCCTCTCACCGAATTAGCTCTGATACCATAAAGACAAAATGAACAAAGTATATTATGTATAACAGGTCCTCTAGGTGAGAGGAGCCAAAATAATTTGCTAATATATGTATACAAAAAAATGAGGGCAATCCCTCCTATATCAATGGGATTTGACAGATATAACAAATAATTACAAATAGGTCAACTATGAATGTAATTAAGAAAATATTTTCTTAACTTATAAAAAATGTCGTTGCTTTCTTGATTATTGCAGGACCGTTGCTTCCTTGGTAATGCATGACTGGCAGGATATATGTTTAGTGCTTGGAACTTGAGAATTGCATGTATAAGGTTCATTGAGTGCCACGTTCAGCTGATTCTTTTGATATGCAGACACGTTTAGCTGATTCTTTTTGATAGGCAAAAAAATTATCTTCTATATTAACAAGTATTAATGATAACATTAATCTTCAAAAGAGAATAGAAAATTTACTTAGATGGGCACTTAAACATTTGTTGTGGTACGTGCTCCTTCAACTTTTGAGTCAAGGCCCTGGCCACCAAATATGCCTAAGGAGAAAATCTATCAACAATAAATGTTCAAACATAACATTTTAGAAGTTTTTATCACCTATGCTATTAGTTTACGTAAATAGAGATGCTTAGTATTAACAAATAACATGATCATAATGAAAAAAGGTTAGCAAAAGTCAATAGTGGACTTCTTAAAGTTATATTTATACTAAAAACGTAAAAATCCCTTTCACATTTATTCACTATAAGCAAGATGCATCTAAAATGGCAGGCATTTTAGCAGGGATTAGAAAAATAAATCAATTGCTTTCCTTGTAACTAGCAATAAAAGTAGGATCAGATGAATAATTACCAAAGATATAGTCTTCAAGGTGAGCATTCTAAAACAAAGATCATACAGTTCAAACATAGATGAATGAAAGTTATCATAAATTTTTATCTTAAGGTGAAGAAACACAAAGAATCTCTTTTACTTGATTTTATGGCTTTTCAAGGTTAAGATTTATCAAATCGCGTCGTGCAAGGGAAAGTCATAGTTGCTTATTTAAAGGCTTTAGGAATTACCCAATAAAATAATATTCCATGCTGGCACATCCCTTACTTCTTCATTTGAGCTGGTCAAAGAAATTATCAACCATTGTAAAATCAAGATGTAAGAAACTAACACACAAATTCACTAGTAAAAGAATAGCAAAGAAAATTCTACTCTAGTTAAGTGACATATTGTTGGTTTGTGCCCTATAGCCAATCGATTTGGATGTAGTTTAGTGACAAATTATTTAAAGGAATTCTTTATCTTGTACATATTTAGATGTATATGATAAAGTCCATGGGACAATTATACATTGCAAATGAAATTATAATGAGATTATAATTATGAGATTCATATTGCATTTATGTATTATTCCTAAAA
>JANVCL010021827.1:0-10486 GCA_026546855.1 Erythroxylum incrassatum
TAGAAGAGGTGAATTTGAGAAGATTATGAGTGAAAGTAATGTTAGAATGGATGTAGGAACCATTGGAGAGGCTTTGGAGGGAGTTTTGTATCTGTTCGTTAGACGAACTTTAGGTCTGTTAAATGGACCTTCTCAAATTTGTGAGGACCCCCAGCCTCGCCCATGTCTGTTAAACAGACATTAAGTCTATTAAATGAACCTTCTTGGGTTTGGCAAGGCCCCCAGCCTCGTGTCTTAGCCTCGTGTATGTCCGTTTAGCAAACATACACTGTACACTTTTGGAAATTTGCATTTTTGACCCTCTAAATGTCAAAATATCACTTTGGGGTCTTCATTAAAGTTGTAGATCTAGAAGCCCTCTTTCAAACTGTCAAAGAATGACCTTACTCAGATATCTCTAATGAAAGTTATGTTAATTGTCCCGAAACAGGTTTAGTATGATTGAGGACAAAATCATGTTTGGTTCTTTTGGACATAACTTCATCTTCCTACCTCCAAATGAAGTGATTCTTAAACCAATAGATTCCTAACACATTTTTCTATCTCTCCATAAAATTGGTAGCCTTTTGGGTTTATGTGAAAAAGATTGATGGAAAGAAATTGAGGGGTCGGTTGGAAGAGCATGACGGGGGTATGAGCATACTTTGGTTTCTTAAGCATATCTTGGTCTATAGAGCTCCGATTGAGATGGTTCTTACTTCAAAATAAACTAGAGACTTAGAACTACAATTGTTTTGAAGAAGTTAAATTGTGATTTTGGTGATTGACTGGTGTGGACACACCACCCTTTTGGGATGATGGCTAATGAGGGTTCATTGAAATAACCCTACAGGGTAATATGCTCACGTTTTATGACTCCAGATGTTGGGCTCCAAAAAGGGGTCCAACATAGCTCCTTGTCAGAGGGTAATTTAAAGCTGTCTTATTGAGTTTTTCACTAAAATAGGCAATTGGATGCTTTTTGTGCATCAAAACAGCTCCAATTCCTATTCTTGAGGCCCCATACTCAATCTCAAAAGTTTTTGAAAAGTTAGGAAATGATAAACAAGGTGTTGAATATAACGTATCTTTAATCAAATTGAATGCATGCTCTTGATCACTATCCTACTAAAAACCAATAGTTTTCTTTATATTTTTAGTAAGTGGTGCTGCAATGATGCTAAAATCTTTCACAAATGCCTATAAAAGCTAGCCAACCTATGGAAACTTCTTTCCTCTGCGATGGAATTAGGTGTTGGCCATTCTTGGATAGCCTTTACCTTTTCTTCATCAACCTCAACACCTACCTTCCTTGCAGTAAAACCAAGAAAAACAATCATATCCGTATAAAAAGAACACTTTTAAGATTGGCATAAAGCTTCTCTTTTCTCAAAATATTCAAAACCAATCTTAAATGTTCTAAATGCTCATCAATATTTTGACTATAAATTATCATCAAAATAGACCATAACAAATTTGCCTATAAATGCACATAATACATGATTTATTAACCTCATAAAATTACTTGGTGCATCATTAAGACCAAATGGCATTGCAAGCCATTCATATAAACCATACTTAGTCTTAAAAGTAGTTTTCCATTCATCACCTTCTTGTATCCTACTAAGATAATAACCACTTTTCAAATCAATCTCACTAAAAACATGTGATCCATATAATTCATCCAGCATATCATCAAGCCTATGTATACGATTTCTATACTTTATTGTTATGTTGTTGATAGCTCTACAATCAACACACATCCTCGAAGATTCATCCTTTTAAGGCATAAGAAGTATTGGCAATGCTTATGAACTCATGTTTTCCTTTACATAACTTTTTCCATCAACTCCTTAACTTGCCTTTGAAGATCAATATTACTTCTATAAGCTAGTCAGTTTGGAATTCAAGCATAAGGAACAAGATCAATTTGATCTTCTATTCCCCTAATAGGTGGCAATCCATTAGGAACATCTTCAAGAAACACATCCTCAAATTCCTACAATAAAGAAACGACACTAGGCAAAGAAATGTTTAGTTTGTTAGTATTAAAATAAGTCTCTTTTTATAACAATACAATCATTGGCTTATTTGGAAACATAACCCTCTTGACATCACTCTCTTTTGCATAAAAGCTTGCATACTTCCTAGTTTTTCTCTCACCACACTCTTAATCTTCTCCTTTTCCCTCTCCATTCAAAGTTATTTCTTTTTCTCTCTCTCTCGATCAACCACTCCTTTTTTCACTCTTTTTTTTACTACTCTTAGCGTCACTTTCTCTTATTGTGTCACTCTCCCTTTTAACTCTCATTTGGCCTTCATACACTTGTCTAGTTGTTCATGGCATAAAAGTTATTGGTTTCCCATTCATTACAGAATAATACCTGTTCTTGAATCCAACATGCTTTGCATGACTATCATATTGTCATGGTCTCTCCAAAAAAATGTGTCCAGTATGCATAGGCAATACATCACACAAAACCTCATCTTTATACCTTCCAATTGAGAATGAAACTAGCACTTACTTGTTTATCTTAAGCTCCCCATAATGATTCAACCACTGAAGTTTATATGGTTTTGAGTGCTTTATAGTAGGTAAACTCAACTTTTATAGCAAGATTGTAATAGCCGCATTGTACCATTACCACTATCAATGATCATGCTACATACCTTGTCTTTGATGTGGCATCTTGTATAGAAGATATTTTCATACTACTTATCATTATTTTCCTTCACTTGTGTACTCAATGCATGCCTAATAACCAATCCTTCTCCCTCAATAGAGTACTCCATGTCACTAGCATCCTCAAAAGATGGCATGGATTCATCATCTGATTCACTTTTGGTCTCAACTTCTCTATTCTCTTTCAAAATCATCACACGTTTGTTTGGAAATTAGGTGGATCTCATGTTCGTGGCCTTGTAGGATACATCTTTGTACTTAGAAACCAGCTTGTCTTCCGTTTTACCCTAATTTAGTTTCTGTCATGAAGAGGAAACCGAGTTTGGGTGAAACTGTGTAGCACCCTTCCTTTTGAGCTATCTTTCTACTTTTATAGCCATGTGCAACATGTCTTCTAGCTCTACCTAATTTTTTAACTCTACCACATTGGCTATGTCTCTATTCTTCCCTTGCAAGAAACATGCCATGGTTGTTTCTCGATCTTCCTCAACATTGGCTTGAATTATTGCAATCTCCATCTCTTACTGGTAGTCCTTAACACTATTAGACCCTTGAGTAAGGCCTTGCAATCTTTGATACAAATGCCTATATAATAGTGATTAGGGATGAATCTCTTGCTCATAATAGCGTTCATAACATCCCATGTGTCAATAGGTCGTTCATGATTTCTCCACCTGCTTGAATCAATTTGATCCCACCAAATTAGAGCATAATCAGTAAACTTCACAATAACAAGTTTTACCTTTTTCTTCTCGAAGTAATTGTGGCAACTGAAAAAAAAGCTCTACCTTCCTTTCCTAATCCAAATATGCATTAGGATTTACCTTTTTCTCCTCAGAGTAATTGTGGCAATAAAAAAAACTCCACCTTCCTTTCCCAATCCAAGTATGCATTAGGATCAAGGGAGAAATCTTCATTTTGATGCTACCCAAATTGCGATCAACTTTTCTATCTTGCCTCCTCACGTCTCTTCTACCATCCCTCCTATGCTTATTTCTATTTAAAGTGGCTATTGATTAGGAGAATTATTTTCTAAAATTAATTAGGAATCAATGAAATTATTATCTTAATCACATTAAGAAAAATAATTATCTTAATTTTAGAACTAGTTAGTTTTAATATTGAAATTAATTAATTAAGTAGACTCCTTAAAATTAAGAAATTTTTTTCTTAAGTTATTAAGAAATTTGTTTCTTAATTAAATTTATTTATTTCAATTTGATTTAACTTAATTAAATTTATGATTTTATTTTTTTGGAGAATTATTATTCTATTGATTTAGAATTTTTTATTTATTTATGAATAATAACTTTCTTGATCTTTTAGAAAAATTATTTTTCTTAGTTAAATTTTCGAAAAGCATTTTCATTTATTAATTAATAAAAAATGTGCTTTAATTAATATTTTGAAATTTAGTTTTCTAATTTATTAAAGAAATACTTTCTAATTAACTAAGAAATCAATATCTAAATAAATAAAATAAAGGAACTCTTAGTTAAATCTAAAAATTTTTTATTTAATTTTGAAAGTGGTTTCTTTTTAATATTAGAAAATAGTTTTTTAACTGAGGAAAAATAATTTCTAATTAGATTAGAAAAAGTTGTCTAATTAGAGTAGAATATGTTACTTATATAATTTTGAAAAAGGAGTTTTTCTAAATCATAATATATAAGAAGCATAATTTACTAAAAATTGTTTCAATTAAATTTTGTTAAAGGAGTCAAGATAATTAGAAATAGTTTTCAATTGGATCTGAAATTTTTTTAAATTAAAATAAATTTCTATTTGGAATAGGAATTTAATTTATTTATGAATCAATGAGTTTAATCTAATTTAATTTTTCTAAAGAGCTAGAAATAATATTTTAGATTGAGTGCATAAGTTGCATGCTTTATCTATATGTTTGATATATATATAATAGATGCATGTTAAATTGTAGTTTTATATGGGTGATATTTTACATGTAATTTTGAGTTTGATTAGGCGAGCAAAATCAAATCTTTTGTAAAATATTAAGTACAGGTTGAGAATGTTACTGTTGCCTTTTATTATGATAAGAATAAACCACAGTTCTATTTATTATTAGGCTTATTGAGCAAACTCAATATCAAATTAATCCGAATATGTTTATTCTTATGATAGTGGATCCTACTTAACTAAATTTGTGTGATTTGGATGAGCAAACTCATGATCACATGAATTTAAATGCAAGGTTAGGAATGACATATAAGATACATTTTAGCAAAAGTTATCACATAAGATATGACTGATAAAGTTGTTATCTACCTAATTTAAGTTTAATTGGTTTGTTGAGCAAATGCAAGATCAACCAAATATGAATGGGATCCTAACCCACTAGAAAGATTAGAGTAATCTTTTTGAATACTAGTGAGGGCTACTATTTTGAATAAAATAATGGGAGTAGCCAAATACATTACTAAAGTCCTAATCCCATTTGGTAGTTATGATATATAATTAATTACTTACTTCTCTTACATTTATATTCTATTTTGAGTGGAATTTACCTTGTTTAGTATAGTTGATACTAAGTTAGTAAACCAAATTTCTTAGACATATGCTATGTTTGGGAAGAGTTCTCAAAGTTAGAAATAAAAATTGTACGCCTATTATGCAATTTTGCTATAATCCCTGTTGATGATTCGGTAACAAAGTTTTAGACATAGGTAGAAATCATATAGATGATAAAATGTATTGACATTTTGAGTTGACTAATGCCTCATAAACTTTGATGATAACATATAAGATGTGCATCAATACCATGATAGCAAGATGTAAAAGGTTACATTAAGTAGCGCTAAAAGGTATAATACTGTAATGGAATTGTTTCACTTAATTTAGCCTACTAAAAGCATAATTGTGGACTACAATTAAAGGCTTTACTATAGTATAATAATCATTATCATAAGAAGAAAATTGATTGCATGACTTTTCTTGCCTATATGAGCTATGGTAAAGATCATATGTATTTCTAGTTCATGCTTATAAGTATTTCATATTAAATTTCGATTCAACATTATTATAATGTTCAATGTATGATAAGAAATATATTGTTACGTAAAAGTAGTTGATCCAATTTTATAGAAATAGTTTGTATATGTTGGATAAAAAGAGACTTATGCTTAACATAAATGGAAAGAATATAAAGTTGCATATATGAATGTATCCTTTTATGCCATGTTGGTTAAATCAGCATAACGAGAATCATAAAGTTACATACGAGGATATATGTCCTTTCAATTATGAATCGTATGAAACTTATGAAATATCAAAACATATCATGTATTGGATGAAATATAAATTCATAAAAGGATAATAATTATATTTTATTAGATTAATAATGCATTTATGAGATATAGTAATATGTATAAAATGAAATAATGATTTAAAATTTTGAAAAGTTCAAATTATTTAAATCTAAGTAGAAATTCAGCATTGAAAATGCTGAAGCACTTTGATAAGATCATTGTGGTGAGTTTTGTTTTGTTTTTTTAGTTTTTGTTTATCTATAAGGAATGAAATTATTTGGTGAAAACCTTGACAACTAATTTGATAAGAGCATGGATTTATATAAGGAGGAAAATACAATATAAGTTATTGTATGATACAATATTATTTTCCCTATAGTTGTACATAGTATAATGACTAAACTTCAATAGTTCCAATTAAATCAATTAGTAATATTTTATATAAGATATGAAACAATAAGTCTTTGAAACAGTCAAAGTTAATGATTTAGGGATTTGATACATGATTGAAGTATGTATTATCTATTAAGTTAATAGCTAAAATGAGTAATAAAAGGTTATGAAATATCTAAAAGGTTAGATATAATCTTACAGAATTAGATATAATCTTACAGACCCAATTGAACAAATTACTTGTTTTGATATATACTTATAGTAGAATGGTTCTCAAATAAGTAGTAAGAGTAAGTTGAAATTTGAAAAGTTCAATTCTTATGACAATACATCCAATTGGAACTAGTGTCTTTATTGATACATTTGATGTATAGTTGAAAGATTATGAAACATTGAAAGATTCACTTTCATGATAAATGAAGTAAATCACTTGTTAATATAGAAATCATGTATACTATATAGAAAACACAAGACGGGAGTTTGAATTGTGTAATCTTTTCAAAAATATTAATCTTTTGAGATTTCTTAAATTTCTTTATAAAATTCTGATTATCACAAAAACACTTTACTAAAGTTGATAAGTAATGCAATCGCAAGTATTATTATCTACTCGTCTAAAAACAAGAAAATGAAAAGATAAAGGTTAGAAAATAGAAGCTGTGATTTTATACTGGTTCACCCTAGACCTTGGGCTATGTCCAGTCCTCAGAGTTTGTTTGAGATTTCACTATACCCTTCAAATTTACATGTATTCTTTCTACACTTACAGAGCCTCTTCAAGTCTCTCTCACAAAGTATTCTTTATGTAGCTCCCCACTCCCGCAAGACACGTATCTGACATCCTGAGGGATATCCGAGAATGTGCCCCGCAAAGATTACATGCTAGAACACTCATTTAGTCAAAACTCAGTACAAATTTTTTTTGAAACCACAATAACAAACATAATATGCGGAAATCAATATTCAATTTGGGCCCATTTTCATTCATAAACATCTTCAATCAACACATTACAATCAATAGAATTACAAAAGCCAATTGGGGCCCACTACAAATACAAAACACTATTTTATAAAAAATTGCGGAATACGAATTTATACAAGAATAGGATAACATATATGTAGACGCGAACTGATCTTGATCTCTATCTCTGACTTGTATACAGTAGGTATACTCCCGTTTGCCTAACGAGGTATTCTTCTGATCCTGAAAAATAATTACAAATTTTGGGTGGGTTTTGTGAACTCAATAAGTGACCATTATCGATGGCTCACCCAATCACGTAACACATAATTTACATTCACATCATTTCACATTTCACATTCAATACAATTTGTATATACAGTTATGCATATACAATGCACATGAGACTCACTTTCCATTTATTACTTTGTTGTGACTGAGTGCCTAAACTATCCCATATATGGCTAATTGATAATTGTCCCATATAGGGCTCATTAATAACTGTCCCATATAGGGCTCATTAAACATTGAGCCTGAGGCTCTGAATAACTTTTGAGCTCAAGGCTCTTTTCACTCGTTGAGCTTTAAGTTCTAATCAGTGGCTACTCTGGTCACAACTACCATTATGTTTCATACATTTATGAAATGAAATGTATTAATCACATTTGCATGATCCTAGTTAATCACATTCCCATATCATCGGACCTTAGTCCGGCATTCAACATTAAGTTGAGAATCACATTTTTACTTACATGAAAATGCTCATTCAAAACACATTTATCATCAAATTACGTACACTTAGTTCATCTCATTCACATACAAACAACACTTCAATATCTCAACCCAGCATCACAATCATTAGATCTCATGTCCGGAAACCAACACAATCAATCACATTAATTAATACCAAAATTCACACAAACAAACAATAAAATGAGACCATCTAGGTTTACTCACAGTACGCTCCAAATTAGCATTTTCTTTCAAATTTTGGGAGCGCATGAATGCGGCCATTTAACCTACACAATCCATTTATGCAAGACACACATACATCACAATTTGTATAATCATAAGTGTTTAATAATGCACATGAATGAAAAGAATTATGTACAATGCATGTTCATGACAATCCCTGGTATCATTCCCTAAATTTCATCACAAAACCATTCCCATATCAAAACTCATCTAAGTATAACTTATACTTAGGTTTATGCCTCACTAAAACTATTAAAATCTCTATTCCTTTCTTATTGACTCACTTTTAGAATTTTCCAAAACACACTTTCGGGTCTACTGTTCGCATTCAATCAGAAAGTGAAACTGATGTAATTTGGTCAATCTCTCTTCTAGAAAAGTGTTCCTCTATGTCTCATGTTTCTATTGACACCAAAATCACTCAATTTGGTCCAGTACTTTGGAAGATATACCTAAAACATTTTCGGACTATTCTTATTCAAAAAAAATTCACTATGTACGAATTCCATCAAGAAATTGAAGATCTTAGAGACTGAATCATAATTCGACTCTTTCATATGAATTGTAACCCTATTCCTATAGTTTTCTCCAAATAAAAAATCATCTCAATTGGAATCCTACAGATCCAGATACAATCAAAACACTAAAGTATTCTCAGTAAAAATAATCCTATTTACACTGTTCCAACAGATTCCCACATTTTCATTTGATCAATCTTTTTCCAATCAACTCAAAATGCTACAATTTTTCATAGAGAGATACAAAAATGTGTTAGGAATCTATTGGTTCAAGAATAACTTCATTCTGAGGTCCAATGGTGAAGTTATAGCCAAACTAATCAAACATAATTGTATCTTCAATCCTATTGTACCTATTTTGGTACAATTGGCATAACTTTCTCTAAAGATGTCGGATTGAGACCATATTTAGATGGTTTCGAAGAGGACTTCTAGATCTACAATTTTTGTGAAGCCCTCAAGTGAAATTTTGTCATTTAGAGGCACAAGGCTGAGTGAAATCACATGATTAGACTGTATGACTTTCAGGTCAGATTGTGTTTTATGCATCAAAAACACACGGGCCATGTGAATTTACACGACCTAACTGTGTAACCTTTGGGTTTACTAAAATTTTTCCTCTCCAAAACCCTCCAAATGATCCTAAACCCATTCTAACATCATATATACTCTTAATATTCCCAAATTCACTTCTTCTTATGCAATTATCACTCCATAACCATTCAAACACTAATTATAATTCATTCACTCCTAATTTTCAACTCATTTAACTCATCATTTCAATTGACAACTTCTTCAACTATACCCAATTTCATCTCAACATCATCCATACACATTTCATGTTTCACACTAAATCATAAACACCCAATTATAACATATTCCCACACACTCAAAACATAACACAATATAAACATTCATCCACAACTTGTGCTACACCCCGTTCCTAATTTCATATCAAGATTTGGGACTCTTAAAGACAAAATTTAAATTCAATGTCTTTAGAAGAAATGTAGCCATATATCTTTGGTTTAATCCAAACTAAGAATCACCTCAATTGAACAACTATAGAAAGAGTGTCAAAGATTATGTTGCTGCAACATTTTCCCAGCTCAACTATCAAATTTTGTTTCCAAATCTTATTCTAACACAACTCATACCAAGATCATTTTTTTCTACTTTATCACTCCTCACTCTCAACTCCGTTTCAAATCATTTATATACTCAACCATTAACACAAACAAGTTATAGACGCATTTCTATACTCACTAACTTCCAATTCTTATTAAAACATCCATTTCACAACCAATTCATCTTTAAAACATGTGTAGCATAACTCATAGTTTTTTTTACTCATCATATATAACATCAATCATCCATAAACAACTCCTAACCTATTATTTAGCATTTACATGAAACAAACATCAATATATACATATATATATATGTTCACTTCTTCACCAACATTCTAGCATATACAAAATTCCTTATCATGATCATCAACCTCCATAACATTTTTATAAATCATTACTCATCAATAAAGCAAGAAATTTTACACACCCTTCACTATTCAACGACACCCATATACCCAAAACACAATTTCATGCAATTGACCTCTAAATATCATCACAAATGCTTCATTAAACCAAAACCCATGATATTTGACAAGATACTTATTTGATTTAGCTTCCAAATCTTCATAATCACCATTAAA
>JANVCL010021868.1:0-10485 GCA_026546855.1 Erythroxylum incrassatum
GTAACAGTGAAGAACAAGTATCCATTGCCTAGAGTAGATGACTTGCTGGATCAGTTGCAGGGAGCTCAGATATTTACTAAGCTGGATCTAAGATTAGGTTATTATCAGTTGAAGACAGCAGAGGCTGATATACCTAAGAATGCATTCAGGAGCAGGTATGGGCACTATGAGTTCCCATTGATGCCTTTTAGGCTAACTAATGCCCTGGAAACTTTTATGGCCTTGATGAATAAGGTGTTTCAGCCCTACCTGGATTGTTTTATGATTATGTTTATTGATAATATCTTGGTGTATTCGAAGAGCAGAAAGGAGCATGCTGAGCATTTGAGAGTCATCTTACATATTATGAGGGAAAAACAGTTGTATGCCAAATTTAGTAAGTGTGAATTTTGGCTGGATTAGGTTATGTTTCTGGGGCATATAGTGACTGGAGATGGCATATAAGTAGACCCAAAGAAGATTGAGGCAGTGATGAATTGGGAAGCTTCGAGGAATGTGTCAGAGATTCGAAGTTTCCTAGGACTGGCTGGGTATTACCGGAGGTTTGTCGAGGGGTTTTCTCTAATTTCAGCCCCTCTGACAAGATTTCTGAGGAAGAATGTAGTGTTTGTATGGAATGAGTGGTGTCAGAAGAGCTTTGAGTAGACGAAACATTAGTTGACTATTGCACCGGTGTTGACTATTCCCTCAGGGACTAGAGGCTATGTGGTGTATAGTAATGCGTCACATCAAGGATTGGGATGTGTACTTATGCAACATAACAAGGTGATTGCCTATGCATCGAGACAATTAAGGTCTCACGAGATCAATTATCTGATACATGATTTAGAGTTAGCTACAGTTGTTTTTGCTCTAAATATTTGGATATATTATTTGTATGGAGAGACTTTCCATATATACACTGATCATAAGAGTCTGAGGTATTTACTGAGTCAGAAGGAGTTAAACTTGAGGCAAAGGAGATGGATTGAGCTACTAAAAGATTATAGCTGCACTATTGAGTACCACCTGGGGAAAGCTAATGTGGTAGTAGATGCTTTGACTAGGAAGTCTAATATCAGTGCGACTCAGATTTAGTTATCAAGGTTACCTAATTTGATTCACTTGAGAGCTCTGAAGGTGGAGTTAAATCTGGATAGGGCCTTGATTGCTACATTAAAGTTGATATCGATGCTTCATAACAAAATCAAAAGAGTATAGAGTAAAGATCCTGTTATGGTCAAGCTTATGGAGAAAGTGTAGATGAATCCAGATTCCGAGTTTGAGTTGAAGGATGAGACCTTGTGGTTGAGACAGAGGTTGTGTGTGCCTAATATGGATGATTTGAGGAAGGAGATTCTTGAGGAAGCTCTTATGACCGCCTATGCTATGCATCCTAGAACTACCAAGATGTATAACACATTAAAGCAACATTTTTTGTGGCTTGGAATGAAGAAGCAAGTGGCAAAATATGTATCTAGATGTATGACTTGCCAGCAGGTTAAGGCTGAACACCAAGCTCCAGTAGGGAAGTTACATTTGTTGCCCATTCTAAAGTGGAAATGGGAACAGATTACTATGGACTTCATCATGGGTTTGTCAAAGACTCCGGGGCAGCACGATGCTATATGGGTCATAGTGGTCTGGTTGACTAAATTTGCCCATTTCTTACCAGTGAGAGAGAATAACTCACTTAATCAATTGGCTCGGAGATATGTAGATGAGGTGGTGGGGCTGCATGGGGTTCCAATGTCCATAGTATCAGACAGGAATTCCAGATTTACTTCGAAGTTTTGGAAGAGTTTGTGGTCTGCTATAGGGACTAAGTTAAACTTCAGTACAACATTTCATCCTCAGACAAATAAACAGAGTGAGAGGTCAATCAAGATTGTTGAGGATATGCTTAGAGCTTATGTATTGGAGTTTAGAGGAGCTTGAGATCAATACATGCCATTGATAGAGTTTGCCTACAACAACCATTACCACAATAGTATTGGAATGGCCCCGTATGAGGCAATGTATGGTAGAAAATGTCAATCGCCATTGTATTGGGATGAAGAGGGCTCGAGAATGGTGGAAGGACCAGATTTGATACAGGACATAGTGGATAAGGTAAAGTTGATCTGAAGCCAAATTAAAGTAGCTCAGGATAGGCAGAAGAGTTATATGGATCAACACTGACGTGATATGGAGTACAGTGTGGGAGATAGAGTATTCTTGAGGGTGTCACCCTGGAGAGGAGTTTTGAGATTCGATAAAAAGGGCAAGTTGAGCCCTAGGTACATTGGTCCTTATGAGATCATTAAGAGGATAGGACCTTTGGCCTATAAGTTGGCTTCACTGAATGAGATGTCTCAATTGCATAATGTGTTTCATGTAAGTATGCTCCGAAGATACCGGTCTGATCTGACACATGTGATATTAGCTCAGGAGAATGAGGTTGCTAGTAACTTAAGCTATGTTGAGGAGCCTACCAAAATTGTGGGATTGCAGATCAAACAGTTGAGGAACAAGGTCATTTCATTGGTAAAAGTCTTTTGGAGGAACCACTCAACAGAAGAAGCAACATGGGAGACAGAGGAGCATATGAGGAGACAATATCCCCACCTGTTCGAGCAAGAAGGTAAGAATTTCGAGGAAAAAATTTCTTTAAAGAGGGAAGATTTGTAACATTCCATTACTAGTGGGAAGGTTAGAATGATAAATGTGAGTGATTAATGAGAGTTAAAGATGCACTTCCATGTTCATGCATAATATGTCATACACATACATATGAATAGTGAAGTTGTTGCACATGAAAATAATTGTATATGCATTCATGAATAATTCTGGGTCTAATTAGATTGAGTTGTGATTTTTAGGAGTTTCAGAATTTTGAATTTATTTATATTGGATATTCTATTGGTTAGTAATAATATTGTATTTGTGAATGTTGGTGATTTTAGGAATGAATTTTGAAAATGATAGAAAATAGAAAAAAGAAATCAAAAAAAAGTTTTGGAGATAGTTAGAGTGTAAAGATGAAAGTTTGAGGGAGTTAGTTTCAAAAGAAACTAAATTAGAGCTTAGGTATTAGAAAAGTGGCAAGCGTCACTTAGGCTTTGTGTACTTTTGCTAGAAGTAGGTTACTATTCTTTGAGAGTTGACAGGTTAAGTCTTGTCTAAGTTCCTTCTTCATTATCATCTTCTTCAAATTTTCTTCCTGTACATAGATTTTTCCATCAAACACTTTCTAAGAGATTTCTATGTTTTTTCCTTTTTTACACTAAATCCACATTGCCATTTGTGTCCTCTACCCTAAGAAAAACCAGAAGCTGGTCATTACCCTCAGTAAGAAAATTATGTGGAGATTAGGGCTTGAAGATTTTGGAGTTTCATCAAGTAAGTAGTGAATAAATCCTTTAGAGTTGGGGATTCATGCAATAAATTGATAAGTTACTGTCATTTGCCTAGAAAATGTTCACTGAGCATGCTTCAGTCTTTTAGCCACAATATTCTCTTTAGTTGTCCAAACGAGATGATTCTTAATTTGGATTAAACTAGAGATATATGGATACATTTCGTATGAAGACATTGAATTTCAATTCTATCTTTAAGAATCTCAAAAGTTGGCATGAAGTTGAGAGCTGGGTGTAGGACGTTGAGAACTGATTGTAAAATTTGTGTTCTGACTTCGGGAGAAAATCTGGATTCATCGAAGCAGATTTTAGCAAAGTTTCCTTCTTGAGAGCTGTAGATCTTTCTTTTACCTTTCCAATGGTATATAGTATGAAAATTTTAGACATCTGAGCTAAAAGTTATGCCCTTTTTATTGTTCCATCTTAGTTTTGATTCCATCTCAAAATGACGTCATCATCATCTCAGTTACTGTTCATTCCTATTGTCTCCGTTACTGTTCATTTCTATCGTCTTAGTTACTGTTCATTTCTATCGTCTTAGTTACTGTTTATTTCTATCATCTTAGTGACTGTTTATTTCTATCATCTCAGTTACTGTTCATTGCTATCGTCTCAGTTACTATTCATTTTCATCTTCAGTTCCATTTTCTACCCTTCAGACGATAGAATTGGTCTTTGAGGTCTTCATGAAAGTTGTAGATCTTGATGTCCTCTTTTAAACCATATAAGGAACACCTAAATCCGATATCTGTAGGGAATGTTATGGCAATTTTCACAACCTTGTATCGTTTGATGACGTAACATCATCTAAAAAATGATGTCATATCGTCTGTTCTATTTTTGACCCCTCAGATGACAGAATTGGTCTTTGAGGTCTTCATGATAGTTGTAGCTCTTGAAGTCTTATTTCCAAAAATCTAAAGAAAACCTAAATCCAATATCTTTAGGAAAAGTTATGGCAATTTTTCCAACCTTGTATCATTTGATGATGTCACATCGTCTAAAAAATGATGTCATATCGTCTATGTTATTTTTGACCCTTCATATAATATAATTTGTCTTCACAGTCTTCATAAAAGTTGTTAAGCTTGAAGTTATCTTTCAAATAATGCGTTATCTTTCAAATAATGCAAATAACACTCTAATCTGATGTCCATAGTGAACGTTATGCTAATTTTCCCAAGATAGGTTCAATATGATTGAGGACAAAGCCATGTTTGGTTCTTTTGGTCATAACTTCTTCTCTAGACACCCAATTGACTTGATTCTTGAACCATTGGACTCATAAGACATTGCTCTACATCTCCAATAAAAAGCATATCCATCTGAAATGGAGAGAGACAGATTAAGTGAAAAAGGTGGGACGGGTACAGTGAGTGTGCTCATAAAGGATATGAACTGGTGTTATTCTACTGAACTTACTTCAATATTTCGATGGTTTCTAGAGCTCTACTGGTCCAATTGAGATGGTTTTTGATTTGGAGTAAAATAAAGAAATAGGGCTACAAATCATACGAAGAAACTGAATCTTGATTCAGTCTTTAAGGTATTCAATTTCTAGATGGAAGTTGTATATAGTAAATTGTTTTTCATTAAGAATAGTCCAAAAAAGTTGAGGTATATCTTCCACAATACTGAACCAAATTGAGTGATTTTGGTGTCAATAGAAAGATAAGACATAGAGAAACACTTTTCTAGAAGAGAGTATGACCAAATTACCTCATTTTCTCCTTCTGATTGTATGTGAATAGTAGACTTGAAAGGGGGATGTCTTGGAAAAATTTGAAGTGACATAATGAGGAATGAATTGGGAATTCAATGGTTTTTGTGAGGCAAAAACCGAAGTATAAATTATACTTACATGAGTTTTGATATGAGATCAATTTTATGCTGGAAATTTCCCGGGATTATCATGAACACACATTGTACATAATTCATTTCATACATGCGCATTATTGAATACTTATGATTTTTGCATTATTTGTTATAGAGGAGCAACTGGAACGTCAACCTCCAAACGTTGCCGGATCTTCTAGGCATTAGCTTTAGGAGCAGCTTGTGAGTAACCTAGATGGTTTCTCTCAATTATTGTTTGTTTATAATTATGTTTTGAATAATGAATGAATGTGATTTGATTGTGGATTCCGGACAGAAGGTCCGATGAGTGTGTAATGTGGATTGAATTATTGAAGTGCAGCTTGAATGTGAATGTGGAGACCTATGTGCTTTATAAGGTGATTAATTGTGGTACATGCATTCCATTTATGAATGCATAATTAGATAATGGCAGTTATGACCAGAGTAGCCACCGATTAGAGCTTAAAGCTCAATGAGTGATACTGAGCCTCGAGCTCAAAAGTGATTCAGAGCCTTAGGCTCAACGTTTAATGAGCCCTATATGGGACAGTTCAGGCACTCGATCACAACAACGTAATAACTAAAAAGTATCTCATGAGCATTTCATATGCATTTTGTTAAGTATGCTTGAATGATTGAAATGCAAAACTGCTTATGCTTGAGTGAAAATGTGTTAATCATGAAAAATGCAAATTTGTGAAATAATTGTGATATGAATTGATGTGTTGCATGATTTGAGTGAACCATCGATGATGGTTACCTCATTGAGTTCGCAAAACTCACCAAAATTGCAACGTTGTCCTTTCAGGATCGAGAGACGACTCTAGCTACTGAGAGGCTCTACTGCCGTGTGGATTGTTAGTTGGGCAAGAGAAGTCATGGCACAAAGGTCGGTCAGTTGGGATTTCTTTTGGATGGCTTAGATAGATTTGATATATTCTTTCCTCTTTCATATAGTACTTATGTACTAGGTTTTGTTGATGTTCTTGTAGTAAAGTTGGAAGACATAATGTAGACTTTGGTTCTGTGAAATGAAATGAGGAAGTAGTTAAAAAAAAGATATTGTGGTTTTCTACTGATGCTTTATATGTGAATAATGATATGATGCCATATGAAGTGAATGTAGTGATCGATTGTAACTTACCCTTATAATAGGATATGTACCGGAATAACCACCGGGCGTCCCGGTGTGTACTCTGCGATAAGGGGGCGCTACAATAGGTAACGACGACAACATAGGAGATGACCACAATCGAGGGGACGATGCTTATTAGATGATGAACGAAGAGGAATGTTGACGACTAACACAAAAACAAAGAGAGGTTCAACTCAGTAGAAAATGACGTTGTTTCTTGTTAAACAAAACAACATTGTATTCAATTAATTGGAATAAATATACCATTTGACATCAATTAAAAAAAATTGTTGCAAAATGGTGGGTCGTTACCATTTGGTTTCCCCTTTGGTAATGGCATGAATATAACAATATATTAATTATCATATATAATTATATCTATTGCACTGTAATTAAAAAATAATTACAATATAGTAAACAATGGAAATCAATATTAAATATTAGTATGATATTCTTAATAATCAAATTAAATATTATTGACAATGATTATAAGTGTAAAAATAAATTTAGTAAACTCTTAATAATCAAATTAAATATTATTGACAATGATTGTAAATGTAAAAATAAATTTAGTAAACAACAATGTTATTTTAAAATTTTATAAAACAAACAACATAAAATTAAATCCATTAAATAAATCAGTTCTTTTTATTAATGCCTTTTAAAATATATGATTTGAAAATTTTATATGGTGTAACAAAATTCTAATTACTATATATAAATTGGGTTAAATTTTCTAGAAATTTTATATTACAAAAGGAAAATTCTATGAATATAAAATCTAAAATAATAAATTAATTGTTCTTATTAATGTCTTTTAAAATATATGATTTGATAATATATAAATGGTATCAGATAATTGTATTTAATACATATAAATTTTATGATATTTTATATATTACTAAAAATTTTGGAAAATATAAAATTATAAAGATTTGGTGACTAATAAGGTAATTCATCGCTAAATATGACATTTAGCAACGAATTACATATATTGTCGTTAAAAGGTTAACGTTGTATAAAGATTTGGTGATGAATAAATTGTATCATCGCTAAAACATTTAGCGATGAATTGCATATATCGTCATTTTAAAAGATTAACGTTGTATAAAGATTTGGCGACTCATTACTTATTCATCACCAAATATCATCTTTATCGATCAATTAGTAATAGCGTCACGAAAAGGTTGATTGTGTATAAACAATTTGTGACTATTTTTTAAAGTTTGTTGCTGAATATTTTGTTTAGCGACGAATTATGCATAGCGTCTCTAAAATGTTGAATGTGTGTAAAGATTTGGTGACTATTGTTATAATTTGTCACTAAAGGTTGATATATATATATATATATATAAACAACATTGTTGTCTTTATATTTTTGAACAGCTTGTCGTGTGCAAACATTTGGCGACATTTTTTAAAAGCATCGCCAAATGTTATATGCCGTTTTACTATTTGTGTTATCCTAAAGATCCGAAACCCAATAGTCACCAAATCTTTACACACATTCAACATTTTAGTGACGCTATGCATGATCGTCGCTAAACAAAATATTCAGCAACAAACTTTGAAAAAATGACATTGTTTTCTTTATATTTGTGAACTGCTTGTTATGTGCATACATTTGGCGACATTTTTGAAAAGCATCGTCAAATGTTATATGTCGTTTTACTATTTGTGTGATCCCAAAGATCCAAAACCACACCCCCCTCACACAAATTTTTCCCACTCTCTCGTGTTCTCCTTTCTTCGTCATTTTCTCCCAATTGGACGATCTTTTGTCTTCTGGGTTTTCCATGCTTCTATGTTCTCATATTTCCATCATTTTGATTATCCATCGAGGTAAGTCGTGGATCCTTTTTTTTTGGATTGTTTTGTGCTTCCTTTCACGTATTTTGAAGGTGTGATGTTTGGTTTTGAAGTGGTGATTATATATTCATTCATTGCTTAGTTTTGGATTATCTGTGAATGGATGTAGCATGGAAAGTGTTAATGTTAGTGATGAAAGGGAAAATATGTGATTTCCATTTGAATTTTAGGATGAATTTAACATGTCTATAACGTGTTCGATTAAATGCCTACAACGATTGTGTTAACTTTTATATCTATTCTGCTTGCTTGACTTTGTTCTAAGATGATTTTGTTGACTTTTAATTACCTACTTTATGCATAGACATCAATATACCATATTTGTAGAGTTTGCTTGCAAGAGGAAACATGTTGAAGGGTCATTTGCATCATTGTAGGAATAGTCACTAGTATTTGGATATTATAAAACTTCAGTTCAAAATTTTATGCTTTGATAGCGACATAACAATTGAAAATTTTGATGTTTGTATTGTTAAAGTACAAAACATAATTAATAAATAGATATATACAAAATCTAAGAACTTAAATAGTAACTCTAATACTTTTGGATCATTTATACAAACAAATAACAGTTGATTAAATTTTATGATGAAGACATGATTTTGTCATGTCACCTCCTAATTAGTGATGGCGGCCTAAAATTAACGATAAAGATGAATATAATTTTTTTAATGAACTTAGAGGTGAAACCCTTAAATAAGTCATAAACTCTAAATTATCTTTATCGACATATTAAAGAGATGATTTATAAATTTAATTAGCAAGGCTATTTAAATAAAACTAAGGAGTATTAAGGAACATTCCTTGGATGCAATCTATAATATTATTACTTGTTTAAATAAGCAATTTTCTAATTCAATAAAGAAAGCATGACTCAAGTATAAGTCTCAATATATCAGTATAAGCAATTTTCCATGTTAAATTGTTAATAAAAATACAATGAATATCTAATTCTCAAATAGCAAGGAACCTGTATCAGTAGAGAGAGCAATTTTTTAATAAAAATATAACAATTATCTTAGTTAATTCTCAAACACAAAATAAGTCAAATAACACACATTATAACTCTATGAACAAGTGTATTATATTAAATACAAAATTGTCTTTTTTGCAGGCCGTGTTTTACCTTGAAGAGATTGGAAGTAATCTTCCAACCTTAGCCTGTGATTATTCGTCTGTCCAAGTAAGTCTTTCAACTAATGTCTACCATATGTTTTGCTTTAATAGTACGAGTATTTGAGTTTGGGTTTGGTGTGAATGCAAAAGAGGTGTTGGCTTTGTGTTGTTTGCAAAATTCTTAGAATCATTGATGAGTTTTTATGTTTTGCTTTAATAGTCTAAGTATTTATGTTTGGGTTTTATTTGAATAATTGATGAATAGATGTATGAATTACATAACTATTTACTGCATGTACCTTAGTATATGGACTTGTATAATTAAGGATGATTTGAGGCATAGTAAACCCCTAGGATGGTATATAGGTTGCAAACCCATGATGCAGCTCCTACAAGGCTTATCGGCGAAATATTTCACGAGCTTAGAAGTCACAGTGAGAAGTCCCTTTCTTACTTCACTGGTGTAAACAATGCCACGTACCTTAGTGTTTATCTGAATTCCAATTTTGTGTATAGATTTGTATAATTAAGGATGATTTGAGGCATAATAAACTCCTAGGATGGTATATAGGCTGAAAACCTATGATGTAGCTCCTATGAGGTTTATCTGTGAAATATTTCACAAGCCTAAGAATCACAGGGAGAACTTGCTTTCTTGATTTATGTGGTGTAACAATACCATGTACCATAGTGTTTGTTTAAATTCAAACTTAATTTATGAACTTGTACTAAATAATGGAGAAGTATTAACATTAAAAATTTGATACTTGCTTAATTGATTATGCATTTATTCCACAACACTTAGTGTTAAATGATATGAAATGCTTAAGACATTCACTTTAGTTCATATTTGGTTTTAGGTATAATTCAGAAGCAAAAGAGCTAAGGTGAGTCAAAAACATAATATTTGAATCATCTTCTTGAGATTCACACTCACTTGTCTTTATAGAGCAAGAAGAAGAAGGATTAGAGCAAGAGGATGAAGTAAATCATTTGTTAACATAAAAATCACATAAAGTATATAGAATACATAAGAAGGGGGATTGAATTGTGCAATCTTTTCAAAAATATTAATCTTTTGAGATTTCTTGAATTTCTTTACAAAATTCAGATGATCACAAAAACACTTTA
>JANVCL010022029.1:0-10477 GCA_026546855.1 Erythroxylum incrassatum
TTAACAAATCATAATGTTAATACATGAATCACAAATGTTCATTAGCCTAGGGCACACTACTAACAACTTCAACTCATCAACTCACAACAAAGCAAAAATCCAAGGTTTAAACTAAATCATCAAAAATGCAAAACCTCACCTTCACTTTCTCCCTCTACTGTGTTTTATAACTTCTACATCTCTTTTTCTTTGGTTTTCCATCACAACAGCCAACGTTTTCCATCATTTTCCTCCTTAAAACACCACACCTCTTTATGCTCTATGCTTTCTGAAGCTTTAACCTCATTTAAACCCATCTCTAACAATACCCAACATCTACGAATATACTGAAAAAAAAACAGAGCATGCGTTTTCAACTGTTCTGCATATATGGCTTTGCATGTATTTTAAAATCCAATAATAACCTCATCCTAATTTTCATTTCATCGTATAATTTCATTCTTTCCATCTCAAATTCAAAATTAAATATAACACCCAAAAAAACATAACATCACTCACGGCTTGTCATCACTTGCTACCTCTAAACTGCATTTTTCTAACATCAATTTTCAACCCAAAAAAAGTTCACGCATGCACCCATCCACAAGCATGAAAACATCATCTCTTTGTCATTTATCATTAATTTAACCATAAAAATGAAAGCACAACTTACTTGTTTCCAGCAAAAACTCCAATAGTAAGAGTAGTCAAAGCTTTTGGTGGTCAAGCGCACAGCAAAAAATCAATGGCAAATAATAGAGATGGACTGGTTTCGGTGATGTATAAGCAAGGAAAGTTTTTGCTTTTGCTTTTGTCAAAACCTTCACTACGAAAAAAAAACAATAGCAGAGGAGAACTTCATAGGGCATTTTGCATGCTTGAAATGTGTCTCTAGATAAAGCTATCACTTGTCACCATTTAACTAGTCTATTTACCCTTTTTTTAATATAAAAAATACCCAAATTTCCAAAAATTCCAAAAATTTCACAAAAAATCTAAAATATTACTAATACTCTCCAAATAAAATTTTCAACGCAAACAAAAATTCAAAAATTTCATTTATAAACCAATTTACCCGAAAAATGCCATGAATGCATGTACAATTATTGTATGTGTCCAAAATGCTTATGTACAAATAAGCAAATATTCAAATATGCAAAGCATAAAATGTACTGAATTTTATTAATATCCTAACCTCTATTATGGGGCATTACAAGAACTATTCTCAAGTTCCTAAGCCAGCCTGGGAAGTTAGGTCCAGTCAATTTATTAGCTTCTATAAGTGAGTGTAGGTTCACACTAGTGGTCATGGTGTCGATTCATGGAACCTAATGTCAAAGAGAGAAATGGTGTTAGACTGTATATAAATGCAAGTCAATTAGGATTTTAATAACGTGCATTAACGCTCCCACTATTTTCTCACAAATCCATAACTCTTTATATGAATCTGAGAGAACTTATATAGAAGTTCTCCTAATGGGTCGATATCCAATATCCCTAAGAATGATTTTGGGTTCGCTCAACAAGACACCTTAGGTCAATCGGTAGGTATCAATCATATCAATTGCATTTATAATGCAACTATCGAATCTAGTGCTATCAATTGTTGATGTGTGCACTCACATTGGGCTATCAACTCTTAATGCATGTACATCTTATATACACTACCCAACTTCGCCTCTGTCCATGTTGACCTTGAGTTTGCCCAACAAGTCAATGCTCTAATTAAAACTATCCCATTAATCCAAAAATAATGTTTCCATGGATTGAATATATTTGTGTAGTGAGGGCTTGGGTTTGCCCAACAACCCTAACTCTAAAAGAACTATAGTTCTCACGATATTAATGGAAGGTGTTAGTCTTAATATTCTAAGTGAGGGATTTCTACTTAGGTCTCATCTAATTAGGATGGTCATGTATATATCATATATATATATATATATAGTTACTATAACTATATGGCATGGTATGGACACTCCAATCATATTGGGCTTAAGTCCATAACCATCCATTAAGCAAGTCCAAACAATCCTAACATGCATTCTCTAGTGCCTCAAATTAAACACATTAGTTTTGGTTGTGACAATTTGTAAATCCTTAAATTTGGAAGTCGATTTAACTCTTGAATCGAATTGCTTACTAATTTTAATTTGGGCTAAATTTAATTTTGAATGTCATTCTGATTTGGAATTTAATATTAATAAAATTAAATTAAACTTCAATTTCTAGAAATTAATTCAAAAATTAATACACCTTAAAATTAATTATTTTATTTCAAAATTAAACACTTTAATTTTGTCACACATGCCACTTTCTATTCATACTAGAAAAGTTAATACTCCACTTAAATTAATTTAAAATTAATTTCCAAAATTTCTATAACATCAAATCATCATTCCATGCATCTCTAGGTCATTTCAAGTTCATCATAATAATATTGGAATCACCCAAAATCATCAAGATAACTTAAACTACACCTAGACATATAAAAATAACAAATTTGACATCTAATTTTTTTCCTGAAATCTAATTTTGAGAAAATTCATTTTGGCATGAATAAGACATCAAAATAATACATTTTTATCAGATAAAAATATTTTTAAGGTTCTAGAACCGAAACATACACATACAAAATTATCAAACAAAACAGTTCCATCAATTTTAACAAAACTGATCATATCTATTTACTGTTTAAAAAATTAAGTATAAAAATTTTAATTAATTACGGAAAAATTCCATAGGACTAAGCATATTCTATGTATGTTTACATAATTTTTCTAGAATCAAATTCTAAGAAAAACGTGTTCAACTGCAATAATTCAGCCAGCTAACGTCATACATTCTGCAGGAAAACAATTTTCATGCGTGTTGTATACAATTAGAAAATAAATATTTTAACCACATTAAAATCAATTTTCAATCACAAAATCCATATACAAACATGTCATGAGCAGATCAGTGAAATAAAATCATGAAAAAAAATTTCATAATTTAATTTCAAATTTGCTAAGAACAGAACCTCAGTTGTTACAACCATGTAATCCTATTGCACATGGAATAGAAACTACGTCTATTAGGCACAAGATGGCTCTAATACCATTATTGGGTTTTGATATTTCATCACATGCATTAAAATAGAAAAAAATAGTGGAAATATAAAACAAAATCCAAAAAGCCAAGAACTTCCAAGTGCCATTAGATGTAACTTTAAGAAAACATGAACTTAAGATGTGTACCTTACAATCTCCTTGATTCTTTATTATCTTCACCTCTTTGGGTTTTCGTAAACCACAATGACCAAAGGAGGATGTCTCTAATGATATCCATGTGAAGAGCAAAGTCTGAAACACCTTAAGAAGAATGGCTAGAACATACACAAAGTGTTAACTTTGTAATGTATTCTTTGAGAGAGTGTTTGTAAAGAGTGAAAGATGATGAATACTTCACCAAAAATTCTCTTTCTTTTAGACAACACTTACACGAAAATTCATGTTTCTTATACCCTTTTCCCTTCCTTTAACCCCAACATCAATGGAGAGTTAGTGAGAATTAAGTGGTTTTTAATCCACTTAATTTACCATGAAATTTCCACCCCTTCTTTAAAGGGTAATTTTGTCATCTTGCTTATTAAAGGGTAATTTTATCATCTAACCTAATAAGCAAGATTCACATTCGTCATACAATTCACAATTAAATGACCCTAAACTACCACACTTGTGTAGCTTAGTCATGCATCTCTCATATCTTGGATCCCTATCCAAAACCATTTTACTCATTCTTAGCATCTTTAATGCATTTGACCCGTTAGGTTCCTGGTTATGTTAGTCACTTGAATTAACACTTAATTTAAGTAAGTCATGAACAATATCTAGTAACACATCATGACCCCTAATTGACTGAAAAGTCAGTGGTTTGACTACAAACCCTTCCACAGACAATGTTCCTTTGCAATTAATCCTTTTTGCATTTATACCCCACTTGGTTCAGGGCATGGCCAAAGAGTCAACTCCTACTAGACTGACTACGTCACATCTAGCCCAAGCGATGTTAGTTCTTGTCCTCGAGGCTTATTACTCAATTGGATATGCCACTAAAGACTATCTTCATGACATTTCCACTCTGTCCAGAGATTTTCGAGTAATTACCCTGACAAGACATCATGGGTATCATCTCCTTCTATAAAAAATGATGAATCATTTATTGGTTACTCAATTTCCTTTCAATACCTCATGTTGTACCCAATTACCCACCTATGAGAAACCCCTAAGAAGCAACAAGGAATGGAGTCAAAGTACAAGATTAGTATCTAAGATATCCTTGAGCACCTCAAGTCTAAGGATATTTACACCATTTCTATAATGAGACTATCATTGATGCTAGAATAGATTATCCATATGATTATCTCATGGTAGGTAGTCCAATGTACTTACAACTTATGATTATCCACTTGTTAACTATAAACAACTTATGGTTACAACTTATGATATCCATTGCTTGATCTAATGAAAGAGTATAACATGTGCTAGTCTGTCCAGACTAATAATGTCCCATTTTATTAATCCTATAATTAGGGATAATTTATATACTAACATAATTACACATGATAGGAATCTCATTATCATGATCTCACCCTGATTTCCTTCATGATATATAATATATCAATGACTTCATTAATTCGGTTTAATGTCACTATCAATTTATAAAGAACATGAACATCAACTAACTCACCACAACTAACATTTTTAGCGTGCAGAGTTAGGTAAATTTCGTAGTGCACTCAGCACGCGCTGTCATGAAGGCTTCTTGAGAATGGTACTTTTGGTGGATAAGGAGGAGGAGGAATGTGTGGAAGGTCTTCATTCTTTTCACCATCCTCTTTCTTCTTCTCTTGATCTTCTCCAAGGTAGAGTTCAGCTTATTTTTTTGTTGGTTCTTTCAAGTCTTTCTCATTCCTAAGTGTGATAGCCATAAATTGCTCTCTTAGATTTACTTCCATATTAATTAGAAAACTTTCCACAATTCTCTTATAGAATTCATTGGTAAGCTGGCCTATTTGAACCTCTAGGTTGTGAATAGAAGAGGCATGATCTTTCATTACTTCTTCGAAATTCCCTTCTAGCCTCTTTTGGGCCTCATCCATACTTGTGATCTTGTCCAATTTTGAATCTTAGGAACTAGACTCATCTTACTGAAATCCTAGCGAACCTTGAATTCCCATTTAAGTTCTTGCATTGTTAGACCAAAGAAATCTGGGTGGTTCTACCACCCCAAATTGTAAGTGTTCAAATAAGGATGGTTAATTCCTTGATCAAATTATGCCTCATTGAAGCTTACAACAATCCTTTGCTTCCATAATGTATTTCCTCCATCATCGTTTTTTCTTTCTCTTTTTGACATTTAACTTTTTGGATTCCTCATAGCTGGCTTGTGATGTCCAAATTGATGTGTCTTCAACTTTGAGCTAAAACTTCCTTCTTTTCTTTTTTCTTTTTTAATTTCTTATGGTTGAGTACCACAGTCACAAGACATGGTAATAATTCCTTAAAACAAAAGAAGTCAAAGAGTCCTAAATTAATTCCCTGACAATGGCATTAAAAGCTAGTTGAGCAATTTTACTTTTATAAAACCCTCAATAATCTATAAGCATACGAAATCGTAACTAGTAGTATCGAATTGTTAATCCCTCGAGGAATTAGTAAAATAATTGAATCGTAATGTTATCTAAGGTTATAAAAATGTGATAAAAATGAAAAAAACTAAAATAGCGAATTAAATAATTGATTATAAATTGATTGAAATAAAACTTCCAAAATTAACACAAGTAAATCAAAATGGAGCACAACCACTTAACAATTGGGAAATCACACAAGATAAGATCAACCAATTATGAGAAGATGGGATTTATATATCATCATTTTGCTACCCTAATCACTTTTGATGAAATTGGTATAAGTCCTAGATCTCCAAAGGGTTGATTATTCTTTCTTAAGATCTAGTCATTAAATCTTAGTTAATGACCCCTAATTGAATATGAAATTTCGATTTTTTAATTTCTCATTTAACAAAAATAGCCTTCGTCTCCAATTAGTTCTTGAGCAATCTACTAGACAATCGAGTCCTCACATAAGATCTCTTTTCGTATAATTAACAATTTGATGTTTACGTGATCTATTAAGTTGTAAATTCTCATTAGCTAACCTAATCATGTTACTACCGGTTCAATCTCTAGATTTATTACTGAAATAAGAAAAAACCATAAACATCATAATACCCAAACAATTTTAATAAAAACAAAAACAAATAGGTCAGAAAATGATTTAATAGTCAATCCCAAAATGAAGTTAAAACATCCTTAACAATATATTCAACATCCTCATATCGAAATCATACATTAGATGAAATAAAGAACAAGAGGATTGTAGAAATAGCTTAGAATGGATGGATGGAGTGGCTGGACAGCAGCAACTCCTTCTCTCTTCCTTATCTTCTCTCCCAAAATGGCAAATATAAGCTCTAGCTCATTAGGGCAATCTTATTTCCTTATATATTTTTTAATCTTTTAGGGTAAAAACTAGGTTTTACCTAGGCTAAAAAGTCCAAATGACCCTCCAAAAATGAAAATGAAAGCAGATCACCGCGTTTGTCTTACGGCTGTCACGATCTTGACATGTATGTCACAATCATGACCTTTGAAAATGAACTTCTGTCATGATTGTGACCCTTAGTTGGATCACTTTTGTCATGATTGTTACAGGGATGCCACGATTATAGCCTGGCCCTTTCTCCAAAGATTCTTTAACTTCTCTCGACCTTCTTCATCTGATTTCAAACATTAATAAACACTTCAAAATATCTCAAGCATATAAAATTAATGTCCAGTGACATGCTCTAAAACAAATAATTCTCAAAAACATAAACATATAATCACATTGCACAATTCTAATACTAAACATGCACAGTTCATCTAATCAAAACCTAAAAACACTTTAAAACACCCACTAAAACATGATATAAACTATAGCTATCAACATCCCGATACTTAAACTTTTGTTTGTCCTAAAAAAACAAAACAAATAAAAACTAAAACACTAAAAAATAACATATATATACACGCATATGTAGTAATGATACAATGGAATCGATCTTCACAAAACTAATTTAACTTCAAACACATTCCTTCAAGTTATTCTAACTTATTAACTTATGTAATTTGTGGCTAAGCACTTTGGACAAAATATGCATACTAATCAAGACATTAACATCATATTCACTCACCCTCAGGACTTGGACATACACATTGATAATTAGTTAGTCAATCGAAATTGTAACTATCCTTATGTAGCTTTTCAAGGAAAATCATGCTATTCACAAATATCGGTAGGATTTACTTATCAAAACACTATTTTTGTTATTATTCTTTAACATTGACCTAATATTTTGACACAAATGCAAAATTTTTTGATGAATGTCCTGGGTTACTCAACTAGGTCATATTTTATTAATTGGCTTGGTTGGAATGTCATTCTAGCCTTTTGAAGCGAAGGCAAACATTGTGATAAATATCCCTCGGTTACTCAGCTAGATCACATTCTCAATTGGCTATTAGCTCTATTCATAACCCGAAGGCCAGGGAAATAGTTATTTGTTAATGATACATAATTTTTTTCACATTTTATAATGCCTACCTCATTTCTTTAGCTAATCATCCTCATGAAAAGATACTATCGATGCTACTTATTCAATTGGCTAAAATTATAAATCTATTTAGCAAATTTCCTAAGGTGAATGGACTAACCTGATATCCTAATTCACATGCATATTTAACCAAAGATACTTAGAACATGAATTTCACAAACTAATAAATCTTTACAACTTAAAAGATTGTTTAAAGCTAAAATAATTCCATTATGTCCTATCTATTGACACATTCACACGGTTCATACAATGAAAACCTAAAAAAACTACCATACGACATCCAAAATTCATACTCAACATAAAAATAACAATGCAAAATTCTCCACACTTAACACATTATCCTCAGTGTGAGAAAAACAAACAACACATGAGGGGGAATGAAATAGAATGAAAGGAAAGACATAAAAATAAAAAGAAAACGATAAGGGTTAGAGCATAAACTTGTCATGGCGATTAAGGTGGTGATGATGTTGGTGAAGGAATATGGAGTTACTTCTAGCCATGAAGTTCCAACAATTTAGTCCTTATAAAATAAAATAAAAAATAACAATAAAATAAAATAAAAATAAAAACTTCTTCTAATTCTTGGGTTGCCTACCAAATAACACTTAGTTAACGTAATTAGCTTAATGTGCTCTTCTTTTCACACTCAACCTAGGTCAATTATAAGTAGTTTGCTTCCACTCGTGTCATCCAATTTCAATTTTGTAGCCTGTAAATAAGTTACAAATTGCAAGAAAATCAAAAGAAAGATATTGATAAAATTAAGAAAACTAATTAAGTTCAATAATGTCCCTTTTACTAACAAACTATTAATAAAATAGGGAATAACAAAACTCCTTGAATCTTCTGTTGAATCTAGTAGTTTGTCCTGTACGAGGGTGAGTTGTTCTTGTTCTTCCTCAGTCACCCCTGTCTCCTCTTCTTATTTCCCTTTATAAATAGAGACTTTATTATCTTCTTTAACCTCTATGTCATATATCCTTTGTTCTTCTTTCTCTTCTTCCTCGACTTCTTGAACAGAGTCTTTCTTATATTCTTCAAACTCAATCTCCATTGTCATATGCTTTTCTTCCTCTCACTCCTTTAAAGATTCGAATTCATCAGTTCTTCTAAATGAGTTACCCTCCTTCGGGTTCTTTAATACCTTATTCATGTTGAATTTTAAATGTTAAATTTCAATTGTTCACCACCAATTTGAAGGACGAGATTGTCTTCATGGATATCTACTAAAGCTTTTTCGATGGTCAAAACTAAGAATTAGTAGATAGTTTCAATCCTCTTTAAAGTCTAGTATGCATTTGTATGTACATCCTCTACTATACCAAACAGTTTCTTTATCAACTAATCTACCAATTGAATAAGCAGAGATTTTAGCTTCACATATCTTAGCCCTAGTTCCTTAAAAATTGACAAAGGCATAAGGTTTATAGTTGCATCTAAATCGTATAAACATTTTGAAATCTCTAAATTACCAACTACACAGGGTATTGTAAAGCTCCCTGGATCTATCAACTATGACAGTATGTGGTTGGTAATTATGGAGCTGGAGGTTTCCATCATGGCTACCGTTTGATTATCTTCCTAAGTTCACTTGGCAGATAATATGTCTTTAAGGAATTTTGCGTACTTGGGCCTGCTTTTTAACATTTTTCATAAAATATAAGTAACTTTTCCATTTCTTTAGCTTTTCCACAAGCTTTATGAATGATGCATCCAATTTTTTCTTCTAAAGTCTTTATGGGAATCCTATTTTCAATGGATAAGGCAAAGGAAGAATATATAAAGGGTCTTCATTTTTTTCTTCATCCTTTTGCTTTTTCTCATAATCTTCTACAAGGTGGGGTTCTCGATAGTTGCTCTGAAACAATTAGGAGATTTTCTAGAAGAAATACGAGGGTTCTACTTCTGGGGACAACATGCTATGGGGTGGTGGTCCTGCTTATGGGATCAAATCAATCATGATGTTTCTATTGATTCTTTTAGCTCTTTCTCACTCCTAAGCTCTTTCTCACTCCTAAGTGTGATTAGCCTTAAATTGTTCTCTTAGATTTACTTCCATGTTGCTCGTAAAGCTTTCCACACTTCTCTCACAAAATTTATTAGTAAATTGGCCCATTTGAACCCTTAGGTTGTGAATAGAAGAGGCATGATCTTCCATTACTTATTCGAACTTCCATTCTGGCCTCTTTTGGGCCTCATCCATACTTATGATCTGGTCCAATATTGAATCCCATGAACTAGAGTCATCTTATTGAAATTTGGCGAGCCTTGAATTCCCATTTGAAATCTTGCACTATTAGACTAAAACAAATCTGGGTGGTTTTGCCACCATGGATTGTAAGTGTTCAAATAAGGGTGATTACTTCCTTAACCAAATTGTGTCTCATTGAAGTTTGCAAGGGTCCTTTGCTCCCCATGAAGTATTTCCTCCATCATCGTTCTTTCTATCTCTTCTTAGCATTTAACTTTTTTATTCCTCATAGTTGGCTTGTGATGTCCAAATTGATGTGTCTTCAACTTTGTGCATAAACTTCCTTCTCTGTTTTTTTTTAATTTTTTGTGACTGGGTACCACAATTATAGGAAAGGGTGATAATTCCTTAAATTAAAGGAATTCAAAAAGTCCTAAATTAATTGATGGAGGACCATCAAACAAAGCCTTGGAAGATATGTCCAACATGGGCTTTGGAGCCCAAGAAGAAGAATCGACCAAGGAGGATGAAGAGTTAGAAGAAGGCCTTAACATTCTCTTACAATACTAAGCTTTATGGAAACCTTTTGGGGACTCTAAAGCCTTGGTC
>JANVCL010022049.1:0-10476 GCA_026546855.1 Erythroxylum incrassatum
GGTGACAATCAAATAATAATAATATTAGAAATAAATGAACTATTTTGATAAGTGTGTTAAGCGTGAAGCAAAACACAGAAGGAAGAAAACAAAGAAGGAAGAAAAAATAGAAGGAAGAAAAACACGGAAGGAAGAAAACACACAAGGAAGAAAACACAGAAGAAGAGTAAAAACACAGATGATATAAAGATGAAGACATGATAGTAAATTAGACAGTTAGTCAGTTAAAGATAGTTACAGAACTCAACTGAATAACAGTTTCTATAAGAAACAGAAGCAGTTATCAAGAAGCAGTTGAAGAAAAAGGCTGTAAATACAAGTCGGAGTCGAAAACTGAACAAGCTTTTGAACCTAAGTTTTTGGACATAGCAAAATTCTGTATTCATTGTGCAAAACACTAGAGCTATCTTTACTGTAACAAAGATCGCAATATCTTTCTAGTGAGAGAAAGATAAAGTTAAGAGCCTGGAGAGGCTAAGAGAGTGAAAAAAATATTTGGTGTAAGAGACCTGAAGAGGCTCTGTAAACAAAGAATACTTGTACATTTCAAGAAGAATAGTGAAATATCATAAGATATCTGAGGACTGGACGTAGCTCGAGGTTTGGGGTGAACCAGGATAAAATCGTCGTGTCCATCTTCTAACTCTCTACTTTAATTTCTATTGTCCTTATACAAGTATTTCAGTTGCGATTTAATCACGAATATATTTTCGGATAAACATTGTGATATTCACTTAATACCTTTAAAAGAGTTAGTTTTCAAAGAAATATCATAGGGGATTGTATTCATGAAAAGGATACACAATTCAACCGCCCCTTCTTGTGCATTTTATATATTGTACGTAAAGACTATACTAACAAGTCATTTACTTCAAGTTTATGAGATAGTGACATGAGGCATCAATAATAAAGTGAAAATTGGCTTGAATCAAAGAATGACAAATGGGGGTATAGTTGAGTGACATATGGTCTAGAGATTTAAAGACAAGTTGACTAGCTATGTAATGACAATTGGTAGTGTAAGAAGAAGACATATGGCATGACCCCTTGCTTAAAAAAGTGTTCGAACAAGTGGCTAAACCCTAGCCACACACTTATCCCATGGCATATACACCTATGGAAGACCACTTTCTCTCTTGTTCTTGCTTCATGCTCTCCTCTTCTCTTCTTCCATTGCCGACATACACTTACATTACCTCTATAAACCTTGAATTTTTACCATAATTTCATAGTCTTCATCTTGTAAATTGAAACCCTTTAATTTGATCTTGTTCTTAATGCTTATTTGATGCTTGGGAGACTTGCTTAGCTTGTTCATTAAGGAAATCATAAAACATACAAGTATTTGATTACCTTATGGAGTTTTCTGTGAGCATAACATCCATAAAGATTGTTTAGGATGAATTAAGATGAATTGCATATAAGGTTGAAGATGCGTTGTGTTGAAATTTAATGGATGAATTGGTTGTGTTTTAATTGTGTGAAAGTGAATGATTTTAGGTATAACGAAAGTGAATTTAAGTTATTTATGTTAAAGAAAGCTGCTCATATAGTGATCTTGAAATGGGAAAGAACTAGGACTACATGTATCATCAAAGTGAATAATATTTTCTGTTTTGATTTTTTTAATGCTTGACAGACTATAAGTTTTGAGTTGCCAATTGAGTGATTTTGAGTTGAAAGTAGAGATGAAATTGATGAAGAATTGAAGTAGCTTTAAATTAAAATGGAGGTTTAATCAATTGACTATTATGATGGTGTCAGAACCAGGAAAAAGATTAAAGGAAATGGATAGGGAATTGTTTGCTCACCCACCTCATGATCGTGGAAGCTGCGTGGCTTCTTCCTATAATCATAGGCAATGTCTTGAATCGAGAAACTTTCTATTTTGTCTTTCCACAATCATGGAACAGTACTTACGATCATGGGAAATTCTTGGCAAGTGAAAAACTCTGTTTTGTGGGATTGTTGAACCAACAATGGATAAGTCATTTTACCTTTGTGTATTTGGATTTGATTAAGGTTGAAATAAACCTAGATGTTTATTTGATTGATTTATTAAGGGTTTGTAATGTTTAAGTTGATAATTGATGTTAGAAATAAGGAATGGATTGTTAGATATCAATGCATATGAATTTTGGAAGTGTGAGTTGCTAAAGAAAGGAAGGTGTTCTTATAAATGACAATGTGATGTAAGGGATATAAGTCACGAATTAGCTATGATTAAATGAGAATTTGGAAAGTTGCGTGAGTATGTAATGTTAAGAAGTGATAGATAAATGTATGATTGAATGAATTTAAAGTAATCAAGATGTCTTAAGGCATTAATCTAATCATCAATAAGTTATGTACAAGATTTGACGAATGAATGAGCAAGAATTGTGAATAAGGTTACATACTTGGGATAGTCAATTGAGCATGCATTAAACATGATACATCTACATGCACATGATTGAATATTCATTTGATTGAATAATTTAGTAATATGTAAATACATATAGATATTGCCAGATCGTCAACGAAATAACTTATTGGAGCGTACTGTGACTAACTTAGATGTGTGATCTCAATTAAATATGTGCTTCTCTTTGAATTGTTTTTGTTTAATCCTTATATCTATATATATTGAAATTATTTGGATATAATTGTGATATTGATGATTCCGAACAATTGATTGTTCGAGGAGTTCAATATTCGGGATTATATTGGGAGTGCTAACTACGTGTATATGAACGTAGGAAATAAATGGTCAACTAAATGTTGAACGTTGGACTGGGGTTCGACAAATATGATAAATGACTGTGTAGACTGGATGAAACTATTTGCTAGCATATTATGTTAAATGATGCATGTCATGACATTGATATGTATGATTTGATAAAGGAGTTATGAGTGGAGTGACTAACATGAAAAAAAGCTTAACGCTTAAAAATGTGCACACAAAGCCACAGGCTCAATGATTAATGTGCCTGGTATCTACAATGGATAGGAGACAATTATGAAATGCGCCCGATATCTACAATAGTTATGGGACAGTTATGAAATAAGCCCGATATCTATAATAGGTATAGGGTAGTTAAATAGGCGCTCAGTCACAACAAAATAAAAATGAAAGTGGAGTATCAGATGCATTTGCATCCATATCTTTACATGTACCATATAAATATTTGCAATGAATGACTGAATTGAGTGAATGTAATGATATGTTATGTTTGTGTACATGTTGATGATATGAAATGAATGACTAGATTATCTTGAAAAGATTATATGAAATGTTTGTATTCATAATGAACTAGTTGAAATATGATGAATACTGCGATCAGGTACCAAATTCTGAACGATACGATATGTGGGATTTGATTCTTAATGATGTAATAATAATTGAACTATGTTATATAGTTGTGATGTTTATATCTATTTGAGTGAAAACATCAACGATGGTTCACTCACTGAGTTCACAAATTCATCAAAATTGCAACGTTGATTTTCAGGTTTAGAGGATACTTAGCTAGTTTAGTTGAAGTAACTTCTGTATTTGGAAACATGGGCAGTGTCAGGATTAGTTGTACCTACAAATGTCTTAGTTATATCATGTCAAGGATTGTATCTCTCAATTGTTCTATATTGTACAAGTGAATTTTGGAAATGTAATGACATTTGAGACTATATGTTTGTGAATAAAAATGGAACAACACGATTATTGGAATGCCTTATGTTATATGCGATGGATTAAAAAGTAAAAAATAAATTGTTTTAACCGTCTTAACGTGCCATTTTCATAGAGTATGTTCCTAAATATCCCTCAGCATGTTGGGTATATGCTCTATGGCAGTGGTATGTTACATCAAAACACACAGTCGACGATAAAGAACAGATGATATAAGAAGAAGAAGAATAGAAGAGTGGAAAGTGTTGTATGAGTGAAAGTGAAACTGTGAAAGCAATTGGGTGAGATTGTAAGAGGTCAGGGATGAAGGGAGATGTAGGACGCTAAGGCGAGCGAGATTGGGTGATGTTTGTTTAATGAGAAGCAAAATGACACCGTTTTTGCTCGCAACAAAACATCATTAGGTGGTCTTTGTTTAATGAGAAGCAAAACGATGCCATTTTTGCTTATGACAAGATGATATCGTTTTGTCTTCTATTTTAAGTTTTGTCTTATAACTTAAACAACGTCGTTTTACTCTTAAAACAAAACGATGCTCTTTTGTTGATGGAAGAAATAATTTTAAACATAAAAAAACAAGTCATTTTGTTTTTATCTTTGGGCAGGCCACGGGCCCAGGATCAAGTTACTCAGCTCGGGCCATGATTCGACTGACCACCTTGGCCTGTGGCTCCGCTCTCGACCTGTCACCCTTGACCCGTGGCCCAACTCGAAGTTTTTCAAATCACCCGTGGGCTGATTTGACTGGACCAAAATCATTGAACTTGGCCAGATAATTTTTGACATTCATACTCACGCAGTAGCAAAACATGCCTATAGCAGACTACCTAGCCGCACACCAAGCCAGAATCATAAAGAAACGATGTCAACAAAATTAAACTACAAAAAAATCGCAAATGGGTGTGGAATTCTTACCTAAGAAATTATAGGGACCGTGAGGACTTCATAGAAGGCGAATAAAGAGGGATGGGAAGTGGCCTCAATGACAATGGACAATAGTGTCGAGCCTTCCATAGCAAAAGATTGCTTCACGAAGTGATCAATCAACATTGCTTCTCTTAGTTCGATATCCATTCTTAAGTCCTATGAAAAAGAATCCAACTTTATTTCTCTCTGGGCATTGGTAAGTAGGCGTTAGAAATTAGGGTTTATCTTCGATTGCTTAGATTTTAAAATCAAAACATTAAGGTTTTAGCCACACATCCATTTTTGATTTTGAAGAAAATAAATCAATGAAAAGAGCGACACTTTTCCTAAATTTGGTAACTTTAAACATATGAATGTTGTAGTACTTCATTTCACTATGAATCCTACATTTTTGTCAATGGTGATGTCTAAGTGTTTTCATGTTTGATCTACTTACATCTTACTTTTTATAGGCTAATGATCCCACCATTGAGCTCATCATTACACCTCGAATTGCTTTGACAACTGCAGAATATTTGGCTTATGAATGTGGCAAGCATGTTTTGGTTATATTGACGGATATGAGTTCTTATATAGATGCTTTTTGTAAGGTAATGAACTTATCTAATTGCATTTTATGCCTATATCCTATTCTAGCTTCTTCACACAAGGAAATGTAATTTAGCTAGAGTGTGCAATTTTTCCCATTTATTGCCTCATTTTCTCCTTAATTTTTGATAATTATTTATGCAAAAATGCAAGATATGTGATCTATTGTTGCCAATTTTATCTTAGGTGTCTGATATTGAACTAAAAGTTCTTGAGCTGTGTGAAGTTTATTCTTTGTTAAAGAATCAATTTCCATCCCTTTGTAACAGCATCTTAGGCTTAAAATCTTATTAACTACTCTGTTTTGGTTACACAAAAATTATGTCTGTTATGACGTTATTAGAAGTGTAAGCCTTTCAGAATTGTTTCTCTTTTGCAAGTTGGCACTTGCTAGGAACCTGCTGTGTTGTTCAGGAAATCCATTAACTTGGCAAAAAAGGTAAAAGGTCAAAAGTGCATTTTGAATTGCAATTTTTATAAAAATATAAATATAATTTGAACGTAAACGTTTCAAAATGTTCAAATTAAACCTCAATGTTTTCAAAAAGTTCAAAACATACCTCAAATGGATGGAAATTTTAATAGAGTTAATTTTTCGTCTGTTAAATGTCACTTCGATATTAATGTGATATTGTATTTTATATATTACTATGTTTGAATTGAATATTTGGAAAAAATAAAAATGATTAACAGTTTTTTTCTTTTGTTGTACAAAACAACCCATCTTATCCAAAACATGTTTCTTTGGTTGTATCATATGTTTCTCTAAATGTTATCTATGTGGAAAGTATACTTCCATTCTTTTGTAAGCAAGTTTTGATTTTATTTTATTTTTGGGAATAACAACTTAGAAGATTTTTTGGATTGTGCTTTATAGCGACATTTGTAACTTCTTCTAATTATACATTATCTTGCTTCGTTAAAGATGGTTAATTAAGATTGTGATTTTTGCGCTCTTAATTTTAGTGATCATCCGTGTTCGTCATCTTTTTGTTACTTTTTGTATGCTAATTGCTATTATTACCAAAACATGGCTAGAAATCCAGGTTGATGCATGTGTAGATTTGAGATCTTCTTATTTATTCTCCTGTAAATTTGGATGCAAGCTAACACTATTATAAGTCATTCTCATGCCTATCTATTTGTTGTTATATTTATGATTCATTCCATGAGAAGAATAAATAACTTGATGAATTTTTGTTTGCATTGGATATATTTTTTAAGATATTTATGCAATGTATTCTGCAAGTCTGTTTTATCTTTTTTATATGAGAATCAAATACTAAATTTGTTATGAAGTCATTAATGATATTTTATTTGATGCGGTAGAGTTAAATGATATTTTTCCCATTTTCTTGATGGTGAAATAACAATAAATTGATAAACTATTACTTTGTTTATCCATCCCACTTTCTTCCTATTGTTGATCAATTATTTCCATTCCAAGAATAGGTGTGATAAAACAATTGGATTTTTACTTGCATATGCATTCAAATTGCGATACAAGGAAGTCATGTATAAGCCACAAACTGTAGCATTCACTTCTACATCAAAATTATCGAGTCATTTAACAAAAATGAGTGATAGTCTCAGAACTCTGAAAATGTTGGTGAGAGTTAGACATATCTCCATTACCGCCGCATCTAGTAGGTGGTCTATATCTAATGAAAGAGTCGTTCAAGTTGAGAACAAAGTAGAGATGTTGGCAACTTAGTTTCTATAGTCGATGTAGTACATAGCTTAGCTCCATAATGAGGTGGATGAGTTAATGGGGAAGGGGCAGCACCTTATTGCAGTAGTCAGATCATTCGCCTTCACTAATTACACAGCTTAGATTTATAATATTTCGGTACTTAAATGAATATTATTTGAGGTTTTGCTACTAATATTTTTTAATGAATTCTTAATTTACAGTAATAGAATACATTTTCAAGATACTTATTGTTGTACATTTTTTATTATATGACCAATTAGGATAATTTTTATATTATATTATTGATCATGATTACATTATTTAGAGAAATTAAATGTAAAAAATCAATAGATTTTTAACAAAAAATTCTAGTGGGAATTTATATTGAGATATTCTGATGGAGTTTTCAAAGCAAAAATCATTGATGAAAATTGTAATTCTATTGGGAAATTTTACCTACATTTGTTTCCTCTACGAGTTTATCTGTCGGTAATTTCCATCATCAAATTTGCATGCCTATGAAATTTTAGTATTTTTCTTCAGTAAAACTAGTTTTTCTTATAGTGTTTATAAAACCTTCTTTGGTAAGTGATAAGTGTAGATTGCATTCTATTTTTATAGGTAATGTTATATGTGTTTAGTGGTTAATTTGATTATTTAGTGTGCATTTAGGTTAAGAATTGTGTTAGTTCATAAATATTTATGTTTTAAGTGTTCTTTGGGTGAGAACATATTTTTGAGCTTCAATGATATATATATGAGGTGTTGTGATGAGTTTGTTAGTGTTTCAGGCGTTCGGAGGAGTTTCAGAGGAGAACTAAACCAAAATATAGTCCCATGATTGTGGCAAGCAAGTTACAATCATGAGAGAAGCACCAATATAGGCCCACAATCATGACAGAAGCACCAACATAGGCCCACGATCGTGGAAAATATGTCATGATCATGACAAAAGCTTGAGCATAGGGCCATGATTGTGGGGAATCTGCCATGATCGGGATAAAGAGTGGGCAAACTAGCCACAATCATGCACTAAGGGCGATGATCAGGGTCTGTGCATAGACAGATGCGGAGTCATTTTCATATTCAAGTTTTCGAGGGGCATTTTAGACATTTCAGACCTCGGAAAGACACCAGGGTCCCTACGCCGAAGCTTCCGGAATAGGTGATCTCCCAACGCTACTGCTTTCCTGAATTGTCCAACCTAAGTTTCATTTCCACCCCCATTTATCTTTTTATTCATTTAATGTGTAAGATCGAGATGAGATGTATGGTTATGGATTTTGAGTTGTTAATGATGTTATAACTATTCCTTCAGGATTTAGCTTATCTTTAATGTTAATCTAGTTTAATTGTGTTTGCTTGATTTGGATATTGTGATTGATTAATGTTTTTGCATGTTTTGGTAAAAAAATCGAGAGGATGAACTGGATAAAAATGATTATATTGGATTAACAAGAGTTAGGGGATCTAATTGATCACTTAATCAATCTAGCCAGTAACTTTATGGAGAGAGATCATGTGTGAGACCTGATTGTTTAATAGAGAGCTGTAGAACTAACTAGAATTGCAGGTAATTTATGAATTGAGAGATTGTAAGTCCATGATTCGATTAGAGTTTAGAATTTAGGGAATGATTATAACTCAAGAGAGAATAATTAACCCTACGATCGTCTAGAACTGACACCACCTAAACACATAAAAGGCTAAATCAACATTAATGATAGGTAAAATCCCCTCTCCCATAACTTGATTAATTCTCTTGACACATTTCCATTGTTATATCCTTGTTCATTGTTAGTTTCTTTGATTTAGTTTACTTTTCAGTTTATTATCCGAATTTGAGTCTTAAATGAAGCACATCTTGAATTAAATTTTACCTAAGCATAATCTCTGTGGGACGATATTTTCTTTTTACTATAAGTAACGACTCATATACTTGCAATTTTTAGCGTAAAATAAGTAGTTTGCTTTTGCATTCAACAAGGTTTTGATCCCATTGTCAGGGTTTTTTTAAGCATCTTATTTAGTTTAGGTGACTTTGATTTCAGAGTATTTCATACTTTTCCTTGCATTTTTATAGGTGCATGAACACAAAGAGAATAAGAAGGTCCAATGAACTTAGTGAGGAAAAGTTTTCAGATATTACAAGGCATGAAAGAGAGCTAAGAAGAGCTAGATGCCAAGACAAAATACAAAGGAATATGGCAGAAGAAGGAGAGCAAGGAGGAGCCAAGAGGACATTGATGGACTTTGTGAGGCCAGGTTTCAATCCTTAAAAAGTTACAAGGCCAACGATTCAAGCCAATAATTTTGAGATCAAGCTGATACTCTATAACATACTTCAGAGAAGTGTGCAATTTAATGGGTTGTCCAATGAAGATTCGAACTCCTATCTTGCAAACTTCTTGGAGATTTGTGATATATTCAGGTTTAATGGGATGTTTAATGATGGTATGAGATTAAGATTGTTTTCTTTTACCTTGAAGGATTAGGAAAATTCATGGTATAATTCACTCTTAGCATAGGTAAATGCTTCATCATCTATAGTCAAAACCATGTAGTTATAATCTGAATTTTATGGGTAGGACAATCATGGCATAGCTAAATGCTTCTTACTAGGAGTGATATAAAACAAGTAAATTACTTGAGTCAGCCGCAAAGAGGTAACAATCCATAATCTATCACTTACAATCCTGGGTGGAAAAACCACCTAAATTTTTTGTAGTTTACTAACAATGCAGGTGGCCAAGTGAGAACACAAGGACCTCCTAGATTTCAACAAGATCAGCTTAGATATTTGGAGAAAAAATGGACAAGTTAATGGATGTATTGGATTCAAAGTTCTCAAGCCAAAAGGAAGTTCAAAGAAGATAAATAGAGAGTCAGAGGAGAATAGAGGCAAAGTTTAACCAGATTGTGAAGAACCACGCTTCATCCATCCATAACTTGGAGGTACAGGTACGTCAACTTGCTAATGCTTTGTCTTCTAGGAATGCAGGAAGCTTACAAGAAACATTAAGGCCAATCCAAGCAAACAACTCAAGGTGATCACACTTCAGACTGGTAAGCAATTAGAGGAGCCAAGTGTTCGAAAAGATAGCCAATAAAAGGAAAGTGTAAAAGAGGAAGAAGAAGAGAAGCCCTATGTACCACCACCACCCTACAAGCCTAAGATTCCACATTTGAAGAGGCTAAAACAACATCAAGTCGACACTCAATTCTCCAAATTCTTGAAGAGTTTGAAGAAACTTCATATTAATTTGTCTATGGGGGAAGTGTCGGAGTGTATACCCAAGCATGCAATGTTTTTTAAGGACATATTAAGACACAAACACACTTGATAGGACAATTAGACAGTGACCTTGACAGAGAATTGTAGTTCGATCATCACAAGCACAATGCCTTTAAAATTATAAGATCTAGGGAGTTTTACTATTCCATGTGTTGTTGGTGATTTTGAATTTTCTAAATGCTTATGTAATTTAGGCACAATTATTAACTTAATGTCCTCGTCTATTTTCAGGAAATTGGGACTAGGAGACATCAATCCAACATCCATACTTATCCAACTTGTGGATCGGTCCATCAAAAGACCATT
>JANVCL010022070.1:0-10476 GCA_026546855.1 Erythroxylum incrassatum
AGATCAGATTGAATGACTTAAAGAGGAGTGGAGAGAGAATGTGGGCCACCATTTTCATTGTCAGAATTATCTGTCAGCTCCATGTCATCATTAAGTTATGCAATGGTATGGATGAATTAGGCAACGTCTATCTTAGACCAAGATGAGGACTATAGGCTTGGATCATTTTGAAATGGGCCAAAAAATCAAGTGGGCTTACTAGAAGGCCTAGACATGTGGTACTTTCTTTGGGAGGATATGGTAGCTCTCTAGCCATAATGTTAAATCCAATAAAGTTAAATTGGTCCATTGAGGCCCAATATCTAGCAAAAGGAGATATGGGCTCCAGAAGAGTATAATCGCCTAGATAGAGACCTAGACAACTATATGTCAGAGATAAGATTGTCCAAGGATGCTGATTGAGGTGATTTAAGAAGGAATGCAATTCTGTCATCGATTGAGTATGATTGGTAGGCCAATCAATAGTGGTACGTCAATACTGAACATGATTTAGGGTGCATAGGTAACCAGAGGTGGTTAAGTAGTAGGGGTAATGGATGATGAAGATGGCATAGGCCTTATGATATATCAAGGGAGTATCCTATAATAGGTATTGGGTTAGGATTTGAGACATATGAGTACGCCATTTTGACAAAGGTTGGAACCATTCGAGGAAAGTCCATAGGAGGGACTTGGCATTGGTATGATCAAAGAGATGTTTGTAGATATAGAGAGGAGAAAGATAAATTAGGCAAGCATAATGGGCAGATAAGGCTATAAATGTCACAATGCTATTCAAAAAGAGTATCATAAAGATGATACATGACATGATATCATGTTCCTGAATTAAAATGGGAAGGATGAGGAGGAATATTGAGGTTGATAAGGGTGAGATGAAGATAATAGAACAGACTCTATCAAAGAAGAAAAAAAAACCTCTTCTAAGGTATTTGGAGGGTTAGGAGACAAAAGAGGAAAGGATTCTTTGTTTTGGCATTTTGAGGGAATTCCATGATTAGAAGGAGGAGGGGGATTGTGGTAAAGACAAGAGGAGAGATTAAATAAACTTCTTTGGTAAGTCAAAAGAGAAAGTTTATAAGGATATTGTGATGAAAGTCTATAAGGATAATGTGATGATTTTTGATATGGCAAATCTTAAATTTATAGAATGAGAACTACTCTTGCCGTCGAAGCAATTAACTATCTGGAAGGTCTTCTTCTTTGGTTCAAGAATCTTAGGAAAAGTTGTGTTATCATTTCAATGATAAAGTGATAAAGGCTGAGGTGGAAACTGAACTTTTCAATTCCTTTTTTGACCACCAATATCTCTTTATAGCTTACATGATAGTGCTTTTTTGATTCTTTAAACTGTCTATTTGCATGACCACAATAATGGAGCTTTCTGTCTATTTCTTCAATAAGGACATCACCCTAATAATTTTCACTTATGTCTATCTATAAAATGCGCTAGCCTTTATCAGGAATCTTTAAGGCTAGTGGATGTTGACAGGTTTGCTTTAAATGTTGAATGACTTTTATTTCCCCATGGTAGTGGATTCTTTTGTAACAACTTTGACAGCGCCGATGTATAATCAACCACATGAGGAATGAAATCTCATATATAATTATCAATTCCAAGGATTTGCTATATTTTTTTGGTTATGAGATTATCATCAGGAAAATGTAGTAGTTCACTAGCAATATGTGGTCCAGGCTGATAGAATCCATTGTGGAAATGCATACCTAAGAATTCTACTTGGACTGACCCGATACAACTCTTTTTTACTGAGAGCATAATCCCACATTACTTCGTGAGATCCAAGAAGGATTGTAGTAAAGCCTGATGTTCATCATAGGTTTTTGAGTATAGCAAGATGTCATCAATGTAGATCAAAGCACTATGGAGAATGGGCTCAAAGATCTTCGTCATGGCCCATTGAAATAGTGAGGGGCATCCTTGAGTCCAAAAGGCATAACATTATATTGGTATTAGGCATTTGGAATACAAAAGGTTGTCTTGTATCTGTTTAAAGGGTTAATTCTAAGTTGCTAAAATCCTGCGTTGAGATCAAACTTGGAGAAGATGATGGGTTCCTTTAGAAATAGTACCTATGTATTACTCTTCAGCAGGGGGAATTTATCATCCTGTAGGAAAGCATTTAAAGGTTTATAGTCAGTGACTAACCTCCTTTTACATCTTTTATTTTTAGACCTTTTATTGACATAAAAAGCCTGATAAGCCCAATCATATTTAGTGGGCTCATTAAGTCCATGCTGAAGAAGGATAGCACACTCTTCCTGTGCTAGTTTCAGGTCATCATCATACCTGGATGAGTAGCCTTGGTAGGGTTGATATCTTTGTTCTTCTTAAAGGAAGACGAATGAAGAATCAGCATTTTTCCATAGATGATTGGGATGAGAGCACAGTGCATAAGATTTAGGATAGTAGTCTAAGAATTGGTCTCTCAAGGCTTTATACGGTGGTGGTACCTGAGTAAGCTTAAATGCATTTCTGATTTCATTGTAAGAATTGAAGTTGGAACGACATCTGATTCCTATATGTAGAATCTATAGTGGAGATGCCTGACAATAGACATCCATAATAGCATTCCATTCTAATAAGAATATCTGGCCCAGGTAGATTACTGCCAAAAACCTTGGCCTATACCACACAGTCATAGAAGAAACGAATCCCTATTTTTCTTTTCGTTATAAGCCCGATCTTGAAGGCATTTCCTACAACAGAAATGAAATACTCATCATAGGAACTTCATGCTTCAGGGGGTAAAATGCTGCCCTTCATGATGGTTCTACTAGATCCAATATCCATATACCTAATAACTTTAATAGGTCAATCATACTTATCTTAGAATAGTAACTGGATTTGAACATAGGATCGAGGAATAGGCTTGGGGATAAGTTTGAGACACGGTTGTTGTTGCTGAAACATGTAAAGCATATCATCTCCAGAAATGGAGATATTAGAGGAGTCAGTATCTTCATTAGAGGAAGCAAGGGGAACAACAAACTTAGTGTCTTCATTCCCATTGGATTTTTCTTCTATGAAATCTTCAATGTTTCCATGAACATCATGGATTGGCATAATAGCTTTAATGGAATCCAGGAGTTTGATATCCCTTTTTGTCTTATGAGGACATTAACGAGCAAAATGTATTGATTTGCCACAGAGAAAACAACGATCTGGTGGTTTTTCTTGAGGATTTCTCCTTTGAAGAAGCGGACAAAATGTCAGCATTTCTTTCTTCAGAAGGGTTTATATTCTTTTTTAGGAGACATGTGGGATCTGTGAAACTTCTTATAGGAGAACTTCTTATGATGATGTTTCTTCTTTGTATGACAATCACAATATTTTTTCCTTACACTTGATTGTCAAATATGGCTTTTTATTTTACATGTTTTTTTAACAGAGGATTGTCTTTAATCATGTTCCAGAAGAACATTTGTTGATCACATAGCTTATCAAAAGAAGCTAAAGCGAGCTAATAAATTTCACCAAGAGATATATCTTTCATATCTTGTTGAACTGCAACAATGATCCTTTGTAACTCAGGTTGTAATTCTTTTGGAAGAGAGTAAATGAATGTAACTTAGGTTGTAATTCATTTTGAAATATTCTTGTCTGACCTGTTTGTCGATAATCTGAAAGTCACTAATGAGCTCTTTATGAATTACTCCAAAAAGTAATCCAACAGATGTAATGTATACAAACTGAAGTCTATAATATTCACCAAAGACTTTGCCACCATTCTCGTAATGTACCAGTTAAACAAGAAGTAAACTCAAATAAAATGTCCTTTAAAGGATCATTAGGTCGAGTCATTTGTAAATCAATCTAAGCACTAGATTTATGGAGATGCTTCCTCAATTTTCTGGGTGGAAGATCATCTAATGTAAACCAGGGACTTGAAGTAGATTTGGTTAGAGTTGGTGTTAGTGGTGGTGAAATTCTAAAAGGTTCAGTTCTTGTGGACTCAGCTTCACTGATTTTAGGCTCAACTTTTGTAGGTTGAGACATGGTTATCATGACTTGAGCTAGATTTGTCAAGTCAGCAAACTGTGTAGATTCATCTGAAGATGGTTCTGATATTTCAGATGGTTCAGCTACTACAAAGATTATTCAGAGATGCTAGAATCCTCAGAGGGGCATTCTCCATCAAATATCTCAAGAATAGTTATTTATGCAAGAGTTGTTAAGTTAAAATACTCAAAACAACATTCATCGTCAGATATGATAAAAACAGATGTTGATGCAAGAGTTGCTACAAAATCTGTTTGAGGAGATTTATCTTTCCTAGTAGATGATGGAGGCTGAGGCTTTGGTGGAGAAGAAGGTGAAGTGTGGATCTGTGAGGTTTTTTTTCCACAGATCAGCTAGTTTAGTATATGGATCCGTAGGTTTAGTGTGTGAAGGTGATGGTTCAGGAGACTTTTTAGGCTTAGGCTTTGATTTGGTCCACTTAGGCCGAGTGGTGGTAGGATGGATATACTGCCTGATCAAGGGATAGTAGAACTTGAATACCTTTTCATAGTCAACTTCTTCAGGGTATGTAAGTGGATAATAGATTGGTGGGATACGATAGGTTAGTGAAGGATATATTGGTTGGTTTATTGGAAAGGATGTAGGATACGCTCCATAAACAGTCTTAGACTATTCTTTCCGCATGTTAGCTTCCATTCTTTGAAGAATTTCTTTCACCTTTTTGAGTTCTTGCTCCTTTTTCGTAAATTTAGGTCTAAAATATTAAGTGTTGACATAGTGTTGAAGAGTCGCATCAAGTTGGGCCATTTGAGCTTTGTAAGATTTGTACAGTTTTAAGATCTCTGCAAAGTTTGTATCAACTCATTGGTGTGTAGCCTATCTTTGGTGAGTCAAAACATCAAGTTTGGAATCAATTCATTGAAGGACTTTGTTTTGGGTTCAATCATTATCAGTCTACCAGTTGAGATTTTCATCAATAACAATTGATAGCATAATTCCATTAGAACTCATGTTAGAGGCATGAATATAAGGGTTAGTTGCATCTTTCCGGTGAAGGAAAGTCTTCCTCATAAGGATTAGCCGTCATGCATGGAATTGGAAAAGGTGTAGGAACAACTAGAATAGAAGGAATAATTGGTTGAGGATGTTTAGAGATTGATTCTAGATATGTTAGAGGTTCCTTGTCAACAACTTTGAGCATTTCTCGACTACTTTCGGGTCTTGGGCTAGGATTTTCAATCTAAGGTTCAGAATAATCACGATCATCATGGAGATAGTGAACTGTTCAAGTAATTCAACAAGTAAAGATCTCCTTTCTTTCGTTCTTCTTTTTCCTTCGTCATCGATTATAAAGCTTATCATCATCATCATTGTGAATTAGGGTTCAGACATACTTCACAGTTAGGTTCACACATAGAGGGATCTACATCCTAGGCAAAATGTCTACGATGATGATTGACATACATTGATTCTCCATCAGGTTTGAAATAGTGAATCAAAGGTCCATCTTTGCCTTCTCTATGAGAGAACCCTAGTTAAATGATTAAAAAAGGGCCTGAAGTATAAGAGAATCCAGATTGATCTCCATTGGGCTTGGCATAGATGGATTTCACAGTTCCATCTCGTAAGGTCTTCATAATAGGTGGAGTAGTGGTATGAAAAGAATGCCTATGAGGGGTATGGAAGATTTTTTGGTAGTTAGTGATCTATTCAGTAGGCATCAAATTTTCAAACTCCATTGACGGTAACTACTTCAAGACCTAGATGATGATAGTTTGATCGTGAGCTCTATCTGCTAACATGTACAAAGCATCAGAAGTGGAGTTTGGGAAGCTGAGATATATGATATGATTCTGTAAATGATAGATCATTTAGTGATGAAAAGTAGCCATATTGGTTGTAGGATCTTGCTCTGCTCCAGCGATATAGATCTGAACTTAAAGTTGTTCAAACAAAATGAGATCATCTAGCCTGATGTTGAAATCAGGGGTGATGGTGAAGATGACACTTCCATTATTGAGAGTAGTTAACAGAGTATCAGTGAGTGTGTTTTAGTACATTGTGTAGGCAGTGTCTAGAAGAGATATCCTAGTTATAACAGGTATTCCCTTTCTTCCATGGATGGTGAGAATAACACATATAGCTCCAACATGTAGGAGTGTATAGTTCTGCTCCCTCCCTCCAAAGAGAGATGAGCTCCTATGGGATCTCGAGCTTCACGTAATGCTCTACCGATGTTGCTTACAATCTAGATTGTTCTAAACATGAACTTTGGATAATTTCTTTTACTTTAGGACGATGTGTGGAGAGGATAGTGCGTAGAAATTTTATCCAAGAAAGATCACGAGAATATATATGGGTAGAAATATGGTTTTTTTAGGAAGATGGGTTATTTCTACAAGGTGTTCTATACGATTAGATAAAGCACAGTTCACAATAGAAGGAAGATTAGCTATCGATAAGGTTGAAATAAGATGAACAGGGTCACTCGGTAATGGATTCATGTCTTATGATACCTCCCTACTCACTCTCATCAAGAATAATGCAGTCATGGTCAATAACAGTTATGGCTTTGATACCAATGTGGCAACCCCTAGTCGAAGGGCTTGGGGAATACCAGATCTATTTTTAGGAACATATAATCCATTAGAAATTAGGGAAAACAAAGTTAGATCAGAGTGTAAATTCCAGGTATGTTGGCTAAGATACATAAGCACTTATAGGTTCCATAGTGCCACATGGCCCTTATATGACATTGTGAGACCCATTTGTTTAAAATTAGTTATTAAAATGATTAAAAATTTTATAAAATTAAATAAAAGTAAATTTAATTTAATCGTAAATGTAATTAACCTAATTACTTCATTCTACATCAACTTGTGAGTTCCAACAAATCCAAGTCCAAATATCTTCCTAAATCCTAACACGCATACGAACAAATAATCAAAATTTAAAGTCAATCACCCATCTAAGTAGCTCAATGTCTTCTTGTCCAAAAGCAAACTCATTCCTACTCAACTAAGAGAAGTTTGATGATCTCATATTCTCTGCGCTCTATTTACCCTTCTTCTCTAAGAAAGCTTTAACAAAACCTTAAAAACTCTTTGTTGTAACTTCATAACCATATTTATTTTCTTCATCTCCATCTCCATTCTCATACTCTCATAACCATCCTTATTTTCTTCATCACCATCTCCATCTTCATTTTCTCCACCCTTACAAACCCATCTCCCAAAAGCTTAATCGCACTCACATCCCTATCTCTTCGATTGCTCTCACAACCTCACCACTATCACTCCTCTAATCAACTTTAGCACTATAATCACCACTCAAATTGGGCTTCAAAACAAATTTTGCTCGACTTTGTTGTAAAATTTTGATACTAGGTAAACCCATCTCCCAAAAGCTTAATTGCATTCACATTCCTATCTCTTTGATTGCTCTCACAACCTCACCACTCTCACCCCCTATAATCATCTTTAGCACCATAATCACCACTCAAATTGGGCTTCACAACAAATTTTGCTCAACTTTGTTGTAAAATTTTGATCTTAGGTGTTTAATACTCACTCCAGTTGCAGTGGGTACTCTAATTCTAACCCCACTGAAATTACTAGTTGGTTTTAGATTGCAATTTTAAAAAATTTTATTAATAGTGTTGATAGGTTACTATAAAACCATTATTAAAATTCGCCATATAAAAACCCTTATGTTTTTCTTTGTCTTTGTTATCGCCGCGTCACTCTCTATGTTATAGTATAGTTTTGCTTATGGACCCTTTTCCATGAGATCCATGTGATTGAAGTGAACCTGAGAAGAAGTGTACCTCGAAATGGACATAGATCTCACTTATTAGATCTTAGTTTTTATACCTTTTCCAAAACATCTTCATTTTGTGGTGGCATTGAACCATTACGAAGGAAATGGTGTGGTGAAAACGGAGATTTGGGGCTTTTATTTTGGATTAATTAATTAGGTTAATTAAGTTAATTACATAGGTTAATTACAATTAAGATTATATTATATTTAATACACATATTTTAATAATTAATTTTAAACAAGTGAGTCCAATAGCACTATGTAAGTGTCACGTGACATTTAGGGAATGAGAATATTATTAAAATATTATAAATTTCTAACATGCCAATGATGATGGGCCATTCAATAATAACGTGGCATAATACTTATTGCGTAATGTTTCCATCATCTTTTCTATCAACATAGGAACATTTCTAATATGGCAGGGTTTAATTTGAATACTCTAAAATGTAAAGGTTTAATTTGTCATCATAAACAAGCCTTAATGTTATTTTTACCATTTTTTTTGACATAAATAAGGCATTATTATCTCTAGTACCATTTTTACACCCAATTCATGATGTAGTAAGTATCCTTTTAATAACATTATATTGCAAAGTGATACTAAGGATAATAGCAGAAGATTACTTAGACATTTTACGAAACATTTAGGTACAAATAATATCTTTTCTCAATTATAAAAGAGGTTCCATTTTGTTCAACCCTTAAACTTAATATTAGCTATTATATTATTTTCTTTGCCGTATTTTTCTAATTAAAGCTTTGTCTAATGAATTTAAATTTTGATAAAATAAACATGAAAATTTTTGGAAAGAAACTCAATTTTATATTTATCATAAAGTTTTGTTATTCTTAAAACTTAAAGGAATTTTAACATTTATGAAAAAAATTCAATGTAAATAGTATTATCAAAGATTCTAAAAGTTAAATTGTAATAAAGCTAAATGATAAGTTTCTTAAAGTTAAATTTTAAAAATTAAAAATGAACCTAATTAATGACAATAAATAAGAGATGTAAACAATATAATGACATCTATTAGCTAATACGATACAAAACTAAAATGTTACATAGTTATATACTTTTTAAATACAACATATAAATTATTTTAAATATGAAGTATAAACGCATTGGTTAATATATAATCCTAATTTTATGCAAGTTATTTTTATATGATATTTAGCTAATGTTTCATGCTCTTCTAAAATTCATAATAAATAGGAAGACATAATACTCGTGGAAAGACAATTTTTATTCTAAATGAAATGAAAACTTTTTTTTCTGACTCATAATTTCTTATCAAAGAAAATGAGTAGAAATGTGGATAAACTATTTTGAACAACCTGAATTATTAGTAAAAATAATATATTTCAACCTTAATTTTCAACTACATAATATGATTTAATAGAAATAAATATATGTGTATCTCTATTTTTGACAAAAATTAATTATATTAATTGATATCTCTCTAAAAATTTTAACCTGAAAATTTGTACATGTATTGAGGATAGTACAATGCATATTTGATGAAAATTTTAAAAATATATAACGAGAAAATTATTTTTATGGTTTTTAATAATATATTGCGTCACCATGAATCCATATAACGTGTCAACGCAAAATTCACATGGAATGTTGCATAAGCTAATCTGTCCCACTAATAACCCAAAAGAAGAACATACTTCATTTTTCAAATGATTTTCTCATTTTGGTTATTAGGTAAAATGATAAATAACAAAATGAAGGATCAGAAAAAAGTTTATTAGGGAATTAGTCCATGTTTTGGTGCTGTAGATGTGGAGAAGGAGCATAGACTCTACAGCTTGTGGACCAACAAAATATGCCAAAGGCTGGGGTAGAGATGAGGGTTCAAAGTGAGATTTGAAGAACAAGAATTTATCAAAGATTGTACAAATTATGCATTTTTATCATCCAATCACGTGTGTGTTCTTCTCTTAGTGTTTAGCTATTTTGACTTTCTGATGTAACTGTAGTACCGCCTTCCATTTCCGAGGTGGTCTGCGGCGTAATCTGTGAATCTGAACCCAAACATTATAACAGGATTAATATCTACCCAAAAAGGGTAACTTCTACACATACGCACACAATAATCTACATAAATTCAAGGTCAAAATAAGCAATAGTAAAATGAGACAGCAGCAGAATCATTTTAGATGCTTGGGATTATGAAGCTTTTGACTTCATTCCTAATATGGTTTTGAGAGCACCAGGATTTGAACTCTGACCAAAGACAAGTTTGATGCTTTTAACTCTCTCAACTTTGAATAAGGTTGTCCAACAATAGCATGACCATTTCCTGTGGTATGGCAAATCATGATTGTCTCTGTGAGTTTTATCTACCTTAGATACTTTAATACAGGAGGTGGGCCTCTCAGCAAATTGACTGTATCTTCAGAGATGATGATACCGAAGCCACATGCAGTCACTATTTCTACACTATACATATATAGACATGCTTCTCTGTCATCACTTGACACAATTGACCCATTATTTGGGTCAGTCGTCACTGCAATAACAAGACAGCTCATCCACATGGTTGAGGTTACCCACGTGGCCCCCCTACGCCTCATATCATATCCCAAACACTCTTTATGCTATTTATCAATAGCAAAAAGCTTATGTTGACATTTTTTTTTCCTCATAGTTTATATGAAACCTA
>JANVCL010022191.1:0-10470 GCA_026546855.1 Erythroxylum incrassatum
TATCTTTCCAACGGTATATAGCATGAAATTTTTGGACATCTAAGTCGAAAGTTATGGTCCTTATGAGGGGAGATGCTCTGGAGAGTGTAGAAAGTGATTTATAACTTTTAGGGGATGTGAGGAAAACCCAATTGGAGTATTCGTTGGGTGACCTTCTGCATCGTCTTAGTTTTTCTTCGTCTTAGTTTGCTTCGTCTTAGTTTTACTTCGTCTTAGTTTTTGCCTCGTTTTAGTTTTGCTTCGTCTTAATTTGCTTCATCTTAGTTTTTTTTCGTCTTAGTTTTGCTTTGTTTTAGTTTGCTTCATCTTAGTTTTGCTTCGTCTTAATTTGTTTTGTCTTAGTTTGCTTCGTCTTAGTTTTGCTTCGTCTTAGTTTTGTATCATCTTAATATCTTTTGTTCCGTTTTTATCCTTTTAGAGGTCGAATCTCGCTTTGAGTTCTTCATGAAAGTTGTAGATCTCGAGGTCCTCTTTCAAACTGCCTAAACACAAAATCAATACAACCTTTGTACCAAAAGTTATGGCAGCTGCGCTAAGACATGTACAATATGAGTCAAGACATGAACATGTTGGATTCATTTGACCATAACTTTTTCCTTCGACCTCCGTTTGAGGCAATTCTTAAAACATTGGATTCCTAACACATTTTTCTACCCTTCCACAAAAATTGATAGCCTTTGGTTTTAAATTTCAAAAGATTGATAAAAAGGAATTGAGGGTTCATAGGAATGACCCTACAAGGAGACTTGCTTACGCTTTTTGACTCTAGATAGTTGGGCTTGGGGAACGAGGTCCAACATTTTAGGCTTCAAGAACGAGGCCCAACAAAATACAACATCATGACTAATAATCAACTTCTTAAAAATCAAATCAAACAACCCGTAGCCTTTAGTTTCTTTGCTATAGCAAAAAAAAACATTCCTACTATTTTCATCCAGTTTTCTTCTTAATTCAGCCGGTACAAATGCATATCCAATACAACCAAATATTTTTAACTAATTTACATTGGGTTTACAACCATGTCATGCTTCATAAGGAGTTATCCCTTGAATAGCTTGAGTTGGATGTTAAGAAGATAAACAACCACCCCTATAGCTTCAACCCAAAATTTCTTAAGAAGGTTTTTCTCCCTTAACATGCTCCTAACTGCTTTAACAATTGTTCTATTTTTCTACTTCACAACACCATTATGTTGTGGTGTATGACTGACTGTGTATTGTCTTTGGATGCCATTAAAGGTATAAAAATTTTCAAATTCTGTGGAATTGAACTCACCACCACAGTTAGTCCGTAATTTCAAAATAAGGCAGCCACTTTCTTTCTCAACCATAGCTTTAAATTCTTTAAAACATTCAAAAGCATTTGACTTCTCTCTTAAAAAATAAACCCAATTCTTTCTTGAAAAATCATCAGTAAAGAGTATAAAGTAATTACAACCACTCAACAAAAGTGTTTACATTGGTCCATAAATGTTTGCATGTACCAACAATAAACGTTTGGAAGCTCTCCATGAACTTTCTTTAGGGAATTTGTCTTGATGATGCTTTCCAAAATTGTAGGCTTCACAAAGCTTTCTTTTTTCCAATAACTTTTGGAAGCCATTTACTAGTTTCTCTTTAGATAACAAGGTTAGTCCACCAAAGTTAAGATGACCAAGCCTTTGGTGCCAAAGCAAAATATCATCACTATTGGTTGCTTTGAAAACACTAATAAAATTAGAAGCAAATACAACTGGAAACATCATATCCTCTCCCATTTGAGTATACTAGAGCAATTACATACTTTTCTGTTCATAAATCATACACTTATCATCATCAAAGACAATTAAACATCCCATATTTATTAACTAACCCACACTAATAAGATTTTGAGCAAAACCAGGAACATACATTACATCATGCAACAATTTCTTTCTAGATTTTGTAAAAACAACAATGGTACTTATACCACATACTTAAACTTGGTTGTTGTCACCCAATCAATCTTCACAAAGAATTTTTTATCACCAGTCATATGGTTACTATAACCACTATCAAGATACTAATCATCATTAGTCATAACTTTGTGAGCAGTTAAACAAGCAATGAACAAATAATCCTTAGAAGCATCCTTTTTATTTTTTGAATTTGAACATTTAGTAGCCTTTTCTTAACAATTCTTCCTAATATGCCCATAATTTTTGCAATAGTGACATTAATTAGTATTTTTATTTTGACTAAGCTTCCCCTTATACCGAAAATCTTTATCAACATGGTTTGTTCTACTACAATATGACAAGCAACAAAATCAAAATTGATACCTCTGTAAAAAGAATTTCTTTGTTGGCCATTATTTCTTCCTCTTCCTCTATCTCTTCCATGAAATGATCTACTGCGACCGCAACCAGAATTTTCACGACTTGTTGAATAATTGGAGATTTTCTTTAAATCAAGCTTTGATTGAAAGTCTTTCTGAAGAGAATTATGTGTTGTCCTGTTCATTCGATGCTCATGCACTTAGAGAGACCCTATTACCTCTTGTATAAGTATTTTAACAGATTTTTTGACTCTTTAATTGCTGCAACAATATGGTCAAATTTGGAAGGAAGATTTTACAGCACCTCTCAACAATCTTTTGATATGTTAGTTCTTCTCCAAATGCCCTAATTTGATTCACAATCAAAATAATTCTTGAGAAGAATTTTTAAATGGATTATAACGACTTCATCGGCAAATTTTCAAACTCTCTACACATAGTTTGCAACTTCACTGTGACAACTTTGTTTACACCTTGATATTCTTCTTCAAGTAATTCCTAAGCCTTCTTTGAAGTTGTGGCTGACATAACACAGGAAAGAATGGCTTCATCTAATGCCCATTGAATTAGAAGTAATGCCTTAGCATACTTCCTTTTCCTTTCTTTCAGCTCATTTCATTGAGCAGTGGTTAGCCTTGTACCTTCCTCTATGTCTGCAAAATCACCAAGGCCATTTTCAACTAAATCCCATAAATCTTAGGATATAAATAAAGTCCTCATCTTTATACACCAAAACTAGTAATTGAGGCCAGTAAAAATAGGAAGGTTTTGAGATGGGTTGAGATTAAAATAGTAGAAATCATTTTGCAACCTAGCTCTGATACCAAATTGTTAAAATATTAACAAACCAAAAAAAACACAACACATAAAAATTTAAGAAGAGGTACTTTTATTGATTTTGAAGAAAAACTCATTGACATCTTTGCAAATTAATAGTGGACATTTTAAATAGACAAACCATATGGTTTGTTGCAGATTTTTGATCACTACCACTGAATCTTAATGAAGCATAATAACAAACACATAGTAGGTAGTATTTCCACAACCTTAAAATTTGGAATAGATAACAACCAATTCCTAAACTATAGGGATAAAAACAAAGCAAAAAAAGAACAAGTCAGAAAACACATATTTAATACTTGAATTAACCCAACAGTCCTTTCCTCCCCAGAAGTATATAGCCTTAGCCAACAAATCAATGATGCTTAGACTTTGCTCTTGAAAAAGTGCAAGGAAAATCAAGTGCATAAGCCTAGCATATAAGTAAAACACCAATAAACCTAGTTATTCCAACAAACACCACTCAAATAACATATAACTTACGACCCTAAATAAGTTTTGTAAGAAAACTTCGACGAAGTGACTCTATTGTCCGGATGTCTATTTACGCCATGCTTTAAGGTAGCCATTATATCAGTATCAACATTAACTCTCCAATTTGTTTATTTATTATCAAGGGCTCGTATCATGCTAGCCTACCATAAAGAGAAAACATAAAGTTGGGGTAAGTATCCAAACTGATTTATCAGAAAGTAAACCATCAGTCGATAACATCCAAATCCCAAAAATGCATCATACTTTGGTCAAACAAGAGATTAACTTGTTTATCCACGTCTATACTTCTAAAACTTTCCCAGTCCCCCACATTAGTCATGGAAAATACTGATGGTGGAACCTCGTCATCTGTGAAAGGAATCCATCGTTGCGGTTGAATTTAGATTGTGGTTAAAGCATAGTGAAATGTTAACAGGAACATGGGATATAAACAGGAAGATACACTCGAGCAAAAGGTAATAGGGTAATCATGAAAATGTAACAACTTATCGCATTAGTCAGACGACTCCCGCAATAGTACCCGTACCTAGATGGCCAAACACAATCACACCCTCACCTAGATGGCTAGATCCAGTCATGGTGTCGTACCCAAAGTTGTTGACTTGCATTTGCACTTGTTATTCCACACCACTGATCCACTACGCCACAATCCACAACTCCACAGTCTCCAATCACTCTAGCCCACACACACTCATATAGACTCATTAATCTGACCCCCCCATTAATGCAGGGATTTAGCCCAGTGAAGTTGCAACAAATTTTATGGAATTGTAGAATTATGGATTATGGAATTATGGAAATTGATATTGAAATATTGAATTGTGTTGATTGTTATTTTTGAACATTTAATAGATAAGTGAATATTGAATTGTAAATTGTGAATTTATAATGAACTGTGTATTTGTGTCTTGTGACTATGTGTTGTGTAGTAATTATGTATGTTGAATTGTTATTTCTTGGTGAATTGTATTGGATGAAGCTGAATTATGTAGTGTATGTTAACTCTTGATTATGGAGTTGACTTAAGTAAGAAACTAAGAATGTTGATTAAGATTGATGAATGAAAGATTATTAAATTAAAGTTAGGATTTAGGATTTAGTAACAATGTTAATAAAAATTAGTTCAGAAAACAAAATAATGATAAGCTTTACATATTGAATTGTATAAGTAAACAAAATAGATTTTGAAAAAGGATCTTAAAGTGTCTAAGGTGGGGCTAGGAGGGTTTTGAAAGAAAGCGTTGTTTTGTGAGTGTATGTCTTTAGTTCATGGTTGAATGATGCAATCAAACAAAATGAGTTATATAAGATGTATGTGCTCTTGTGTTAGTTTTGACTTTTAAGTTGAACAATACATATTTTATGATAATGGTTGATAATGAAATTATGAGTTCTTTAGTTTGGCTTGAAGTTTTTAATTTAATTTTGACATATATCTTTATTTATATTACAGATAAATTCATAGAAGCTCAAGTACTTCTGATGATTCAATGCTTCAGGTATAGGAAGATTCGATGATCCAATTTAGGCTTATGCTAGATTGGTTCCTAGTATGAAGAACCATACTGTTTGTTTTTATTGTAACAAACATTTGAACGGTGGGGGAATCACCAGATTAAAGAAGCATTTAGCTAGGATTAAAGGTAATTTGGAGCCTTATAAGAAAGTGGATCATGATGTCAAATGGCAAATGATGACTTTGCTTAAAGAGTATCAAAATGAGAAAGATAAAATGCAAACATTGAACTATGAAGTAGTGAAATTTTTTTTTGGTGTTCAAGATGATAGTGGGGATGTTGAAGGTGGCAGTATTCATGCCCAACAAGAAGAAAATGTTGCACCTGATGTTAGGAAAAGAAGAAGATAGGTGTTTAATTTTTTTTTTTGCACCAAGAACAACTCTTGGAGCTTAGCCTTCAATCTTTAGTGCCATACAATCTTGAGAAGCAACTTATAATGTGGACATGGAAATGGCTAGATGGTGGTATTATTCAGGTATAACATTCAATGTTGCCCAATCTTACTACTATCAACCTATGGTGGATGTTATTACCTCTTACGGTCTAGGATGTAAAGTTGCTTCAATTGATGACTACAAAGGTAAACTTCTAAGTAACTCTGTTTATGAAATTAAAAGTTATTTGGATGAAAGAATAATAACTTAAGCTACTTATGAGTGTTCAATCATGTATAATGGTTAGACAAATAGAATATATGAGCCTATTATTAATTTTTTTGTTTACTTTGCAAATGGGACAATGTTTTTGAAGTCTATTGATGCATCTGACCTTGTTAGGAACGTTGATTCATTATTTGAAATATTTGAAGAAGTTAAGAATGAAGTTGGGCCAGAAAATATTTTTCAGTTCATTATTGACAATGATTTAGTTTATAAAGCAACTGGAAGAAGATTGCAAAGGAAGTATAATTCTTTTTATTAGACTCCTTATGTTGCACATTGTAGTAATTTTATGTTAAAAAATGTAGGGGATGTTAGTTATTTTCTTATTACTGATGAGACTGTGCAAAAAGAAAAAAAAATCTACAATTATGCACAAGTCTTTAATTTAATAAGAAAGGATGCCATCAATAGTATGAATTTGTGTCATCCTACAATTATAAGATTTATATCTGATTTCTTATCACTTTAGTGTTTTATTATGATCAAGAAAGAGTTTAAGACACATGTTTACAAGTGATAAGTGAGTTGCATCTTAGTATGTTAGGTTTAATGCTAAATTGGAGGTTTCTAAAATTATACTTTAAGATAATAAATTTTGGTCTCAATGTCAAATTGTCATCTAAGTTGTAAGCCTTTAGTGATGATACTTCGTTTGGCTGATAGTGATGGGAAGAAAACAATGGGTTATTTTTATGATGTTAAACAGAGGGTGAACAAAGCAATCAAGGACAATTTAAAAAATAGGTTTTCTTTGTACACACCTTATCTTACAGTCATCAATAAGGGATGAGAAAGATAACTTTTCTCTCTGTTGTTTGCAATTGGGGCATTTTTTAATCCTAGTTTCTATTTTAGACCATATTTTACAAAGAAAGATGAAGTTAATAGGAGAATGCTATTAACTATTACAACAATTTTTACCCATGAGATGATGCAAGATCTCCTAAGCTCACAAATGAAAATTTATAAGGATGTTTCTAGTGATTTTGGGGTGCTAATTGCTATTTGTCAAAGAGACCAACTTAATCCAATATATATGTATATACATACATACATACATATACATACATACATACATACATATATATATATATATATATATAATTTTTATTACTTTTTGAAAATTAATCATCACTTTATTTTATTTATAATGTTACTTTTGTCATCTTACAATTTACAATTGCTTGGTGGGACCAATTTAAAAGTGATTTTTTAGAATTGAAAAGGTTTTCAATTCAAATTATAAGTCAATGTGTGAGTGCAATAAGGTGTAAAAAGAATTGGAGCACAATTGAATTAATTCATTCCAAGAAAAGGGTTAGATTGGAACACAAAAAATTGAACAACTTGTTCTTCATTCGATATTAAAGCTTTGGGAAAGGTATGTTATTATCATTATTAAGTTGGATATAATTTCTTGTAATTTCTTAATAATTTAATTTTATTGTTTACTAGGACCCTTAATAGAACAAGTAGTTTTGTAGATTCAGTTTGTCTTAATCATATCGATTTTTTAACGAATAAGGTTTCTAAAAAATTGGGTTGATAAATGAGAGTGACTTGGAAGATAATCTTAGATGAGAAAGTATTGATTTGACATTTGATATAATGAATTTGAATGATGGTGATGATGAGGCTCCCCTTAATGATGAGAATTTTTGTATCAAATGAGAATTGGGGCAAATGTGATTTGGGCGGTTATTCAATTGAATGAAATTTTAGGTTTTTATTTCTCCTCTTCTTTTAATTTTATTTATATTTGATGTATATGTTAAATTTTATATGTGCAATTTAATTTGTAAATATTTTTTTGTTTCAAATTTCACTTCTAGTTGGTTATTTGGCACAAGCTATTGTTTTAAATTGTAATAGTTAGAGAGTCGTGAATATTTATTATTAATTCTGTTTGATTTTTAGATGTAATTGTTATTTATTATATGATGAAATTGTAACATTTTAAGGTCTTTGTATTGTCAATAATTTTATATTTGTATGATGATTAAATAATCTTCTTCATATTAATTTTGGTTATTATTTATATATAAAATTTGTGAAAATTAATATTAATAAAATAAATAAATTATTTTTATTTTAAATTTTATTATTATGAAATTTGGAGAAAAGATTGATATAAAATTATATATTTACAGTATAATATATTGATGGACTATTTTGCAATTTAAAAAAATTGGGGACTATAAATTTAAAAAGTTATCCAAAACAAATGGGGCAATGATATAATACTTGGTATTAACTGATACCAATAAAGTACTATGCTAGAACAAAATTCAATACTGGCACCATTACAGTATTCATAATATTGCACTAGTGCACTAGAGACATGCAACTTTAAACAAACGCCTCCAATGCATTATATCGTTTGCGCTTTAATTTAACCTCTCCTTTCTTATTTTTAATTTGATGCTTCTTTTTGCTTAACTTATTATTTATTCAATTAAAAATGACAACTTATTAAGGGCATATCAAAGATCATATTATCTTTTCAGTTATAATTACCTCTAAATTTACTATAAAATTTTCAAGTTTTTACTGCATTTTTGTTTCTGGTTATTTTAACCTTTTTAAAAGTGCGATCGTAAAATTGTTAGTAAGACAAAATCATCTAAAGAAAAGTATTGGACAAAAAGATAATTCAACTATCTTTAAAAGCTTAGTATTTTAAAATTATTTGAATTAAATAAAATATTTTAATCTTAGTATTTGCACTAAAAATATAAATTAGATCCTAATATTTTGAAATATTAAAAATTAATACTTCAAAAATGATGAAATTTAAATATAAATTAATGTAATCCTTAATAGAATTATGTTTTTTTTAATTTCAGCATTGTATGACCTATTCACTTTAAATTATTATTAAACAAATTTTTTTAATTTTTTATTAATGATAATTGATTATAATTAACTCTAATTAACCATAATTATCATTAATCAACTCTAGTTTAATATTAACTCTAAATAAACTTATTTAAATCTTAATAATCATAGTTTAATCTAACTAACCATAATTTCTAAATGATCCTAATTTTCTCCAATCTAAAATGCTGGAATTTTTAGGAACTAGAAGCACTCTTGTAGATAATTCAATCTCTAACTATTTTACTAGATTATAGAAATATCTTTTTCGAAGAAAATCACCTATAAACACAATTTGTCTGTAGCTTCCATTTGGAAAAGGTAAAACTGCATACTGTTAGACCTTTTAGATCCTACGCTTAGTGGAACTCTCACTAAATGTTGTTATTGTTGCTATTATAAACTCTCGTTGGACCTCACTCTGATCGTTTTATTTTGATGCAATTTACTTTACTTAAAAACAATTGAAAAGAACATGGAAACATAGGACAAGATTATAAAAATAAAACAAAAAAAGAAAATGAAACGTAAAAGTGAGGCTATAACAATATTGAGATGAACAAGAGACAAATCATGAAAGCAATAAAAAAAAGAAGCTTAAAAACTTAAAAGGAACTTGGTTGAAGAGAAGAATGGAGAAAACCAATTTTGAAATAAAAAGAGAAAAATAAGGGAAAATCAAGGTGAAGTTGCATTATTGCCTAGGAGAGGTTGCATTATTAAGATTTCAAATAAAGATTTTAGAAATAGGGTTCAAATAAGCAATCATTAGGGTTCATCCATTAAATTGGGAATGACTAGTGTTGGACACCGCTTGAATCCAGAGTCCAACCCTTGACAAAATACCACAAATGTTGGACCCGCTTGCTTCCGGAATCCAACTCTTGCTTTGATACCATACATGTTATGTCCCGCTTGATTCTAGAGTCCAACGCTTGCAGAAACATGATACCTAATCTTCTTCATTACTCTTTAATATTTTTTTTCACACTCTTCGGAAATCATGCAACATGTGCATCTTACCCTGGAGGGTTAATTCAGTTAGCCCTTACAAAGCCTCATAAAGCGTGAGCGGGTTTCCTTGTTAGGGTTACTTCAAAGTACCCTCATACGCCATCATCGGTTTCTCATCGTTCTCATAACATCTCAAGCCACAAAGGGAATTTACTTGACCATCATCTATTCATCTTCTTGATCATAATAGCCCAAAAATTTGCTCACAACTTGCTCAAAGGCGTGCCCATATAAAACAGTCACTATGCTTGAATTCATTTCTCCTGTTTGTGAATCGAAATTGTAAATCATTAAATCCGAATTTCAATTTGACTTCTGCATATAAAACATATCTCTACGTCTCTTGTTTATTTTGACACAAAAATCACCTCAAACGGAGCTCTATAGATCGAGATAAGCTTAAAAAGTCTAAGAGTGTTCAAACCCTAATCATGCTCTCCTAACCGACCTCTCACTTACTCTAAGGCAAACTTTCTCAAAACAACTCCAAATGATACAAATTTTCATGTAGAGATAGATACATGCCTTAGGAATCCATTGCTTTAAGATACATACTTTGGCGCAAACGCCATAACTCTCATTATAGATGTCAGATTGACTTCATTTTTAGACGGTTAGAAAGTAGACATCCAGGGATATAACTTTCATGAAGACCACAATTAGAAATTATGTCATTAAGAGGGTCAAAACACACGGACCGTGTGAAATCACACAGTCAGGCCGTGTAACCTTCGGGTGAAATAGTGTCCTTGTGCTAGAAAATACAC
>JANVCL010022232.1:0-10469 GCA_026546855.1 Erythroxylum incrassatum
ACATAGAAGAAGAGGAGAAACAGAGATGAAGCGCAAAACACAAAAGGGGCACAAATCACAGAAAATGCGCAAAACACAGAAAAAGTCAAGAAACACAGAAGTAGCGCAAAACATAGAACAGACACAAAACAAACAAGATGCACAAAACACAGATGAAGTGGAGAAACACAAAAGAAACAAGGGTAAAACACAAAAGAAGCTCAAAACACAAAAGATGTGGAAAACACAAAAGAAGTGGAGAAACATAGAAGAAGCTTAAAACATAGAAGAAGCACAAAACAAAGATGAAGCGCAAAACATAGGAGAAGAGGAGAAATACAGAAGAAGCCCAAACCACAGAAGACGCGCAAAACACAGAAGAAGTGGAGAAACATAGAAGAAGCGCAAAACATAGAAGAGGAGCAAAACTAAGAAGACGCACAAAACACAAAAGAAGTTGAGAAACACAGATGAAGCGCAAAATAGAGAAGAAACGGGGAAACAAAGAAGAAGCACAAAACACAAAAGAAGCACAAAGCACGAAAGATGGACAAAACACAGAAGAAGTAAAGAAACACAGAAAATGCGCAAAACAAAAAAGAAATGGGGAAACACAGAAGAAGCGCAAAACACAGAAAAAGCGAAAAACACAGATGAAGCGCAAAACACAGATGAAGTGCAAAGCTCAGAAGAAGCTCAAAACACAGAAGATGAGGAAAAAAAAGAAGAAATGCAAAATACAAAATGAGCACAAAGCACAGAAGAAGCGCAAAACACAGAAGAAGTGGGAAAACACAGAAGAAACGAAAAATACATAAGAAGCACAAAACACAGAAGTGAAGAAGCAAAAAAGATGGATAAAACACAAAAAAACGCAAAATAAAAAAGATGCACAAAACACAAAAAAGTGTTGAAACACAGAAAAAGCGCAAAACAAAAAAGAAGCGCAAAACACAGAAGGGGCACAAATCACAGAAAATGCGCAAAACACAGAAAAGTGAAGAAACACTGAAGTAGTGCAAAACATTGAAGAAGTAGGGAAACATAGAAGAAGCGCAAAACGTAGAAAAAGAGGAGAAACATAGAAGAAGCGCCAAACACAAAAGAAACGAAAAACACATAAGAAGCACAAAACATAGAAGAAGTGGAGAAGCAAAAAAGATGCACAAAACACACAAAAAAACACAAAACACAAAAGATGCACAAAACACAAAAAAAAGTACAGAAACACAGAAGAAGCGCAAAACACAGAAAAAGCACAAAACACATATGAATCGCAAAACATATAAGAAGAGGAGAAACATAGAAGAAGCTCAAAACGTAGAAGAAGAGGAGAAACATAGAAGAAGCGTCAAACACAGAAGAGGCACAAAACACATAAGAAGTGGAGAAACACAAAAGAAGCAGGAAACACAAAACAAGTGGAGAAACATAGAAGAAGCTTAAAACACAGGTGAAGCGCAAAACATAGGAGAAGAGGAGAAATACAGAGGAAGCACAAAATACAGAAGACGTACAAAACACAGAAGAAGTTGAGAAACATAGAAGAAGTGCAAAACATAAAAGAAGAGAAAAACTAAGAAGACGCACAAAACACAGAAGAAACGGGGAAACACAGAATAAGCGCAAAACACAAAAGAAGCACAAAACACAGAAGATGCAAAAAAACAGAAAAAGTGGAGAAACACAAAATAAGCGCAAAACACAGAAGAAATGGGCAAACACAGAAGAAGCGCAAAAAACAGAAGATGCGAAAAACACAGAAAAAGCGAAAAACACAGATGGGGAAACATAGAGGATGTGCAAAACACTGAAGATACGCAAAACACAGAAGAAACACAAAACACAGAAGAAGCGCAAAACACAGAAGATGAGCAAAACACAGAAGAATTGGAGAAAAACAGAAGAAGCACAAAGCACAGAAGATGCGCTAAACACAGAAGATGCGCAAATCACAGAAGAAATGGAGAAACACAGAAGAAGCGCAAAAGACAATGGAACCGGAAAAACACAAAAAAGAGGAAAACATAGAAGATTCGTAAAACTAAGAAGATGCACAAAACAGTGAAGTAGTGGAGAAACACAGAAGAACCGCAAAACACAGAAAAAGCACAAAACACAGATGAAACGCAAAAATAGATGAATAGGAGAAATGTTGACGAAGCACAAAACACAGAAGTATTTCAAAACACAGAGGATGTGCAAAATTACATTGAAGATTCACAAAACACAGAAGTATCGCAAAACACAGAGGATGTGCAAAATTACATTGAAGATGCACAAAACACAGATGAAGCGCAAAACGCAAAAGAAGTTGAGAAACACAGAAGAAACACAAAACATAGAAGATGCGCAAAACACAGAAAAAGTGAAAATCACAAAAGAAGTGCAGAAACACCGAGGAAGCGCAAAACACAGAAAAACACAAAATACAAAAGAAGTGGGGAGACACAGGTGAAGCACAAAACACCAAAGATGTGCATAACACAAAAGAAGTGGAAAAACACAGAAGAGGCACAAGACACAAAAGAAACGCAAAACACAGAAGATGCACAAAACACAGAAGAAGTGGAGAAACACAGAAGAAGTGGAGAAACACAGAAGTTGCACGAAATACAGAAGAAGTGGAGAAACACAGAAGATGTGCAAAACACAGAAGAAGTGGAGAAACACAGAAGAAGTGAAAAACACAGATAAAGCGCAAAACATTGAAGAAGCAGAGAAACACAAAAAAACGCAAAACACAGAAGAAGTGGAGAAACATATAAGAAGCACAAAACACAGTAGATAAACAAAACACAGAAGAAACACAAAACACAAAAAATGCGAAAAACACAAAAGATGCATAAAACACAGAAGAAGTGAAGAAACACAGAAGAAGCGTGAAACACAGAAGAAGAGCGAAACACAGAAGAAGTGGAGAAACATAGAAGAAACGCAAAACACAAAAGAAGTGGAGAAACACAGAAGAGGCTCGAAACACAAAAGAAGCACAAAACATAGAAGATGCATAAAACACAAAAGAAGTGCAAAATACGAAAGAAGCACAAAACGCAGAAGAAGTGCAAAATACGAAAGAAGCGCAAATCACAAAAGATGCGCGAAACACAAAAGAAGCACAAAACATAGAAGATGCATAAAACGCAGAAGAAGTGCAAAATACGAAAGAAGCACAAAATGCAGAAGAAGTGCAAAACACATAAGAAACGTAAAACACAGAAGATGCGCAAACCACAGAAGATGCGCAAAACACAAAAAAAGTGGAGATACACAAAAGAAACGCAAAACACAGAAGTAGCACAGAACACAGATGAGGCGCAAAACAAAGAAGAAGAGGAGAAATACAAAGGAAGCGCAAAATACAAATGAAGCGCAAAACATAGAAGATGCGCAAGCACAGAAGAAGCGGAGAAGTGGAGAAACGCAGAAGAAGCGAAAAGCACAGAAGAAGTGCAAAACACTGATGAAGAGCAAATCACAGAAGAGGCACAAAACACAGAACAAGTGCAAAACACAAAAGAAGCGCAAAGCAAAGAAGAAGCTCAAAACACAGAAGAAGCGCAAAACATAAAAGAAATGCAAAATACAGAGGAAGCGCAAAATAGAGAAGATGCGTAAAACACAGAAGAAGTGGAAACACAGAAAAATGCAAAACACAGAAGAACCACAAAGCCCAGATAAAGCGCAAAACAAAGAGGAAGAGGAGAAATACAGAAGAATCGCAAAACACCGATGCAGTGGAAAACACAGAAGATGCGTAAAACACAGAAGAAGTGGAGAAACACCGAAGATGCGGAAAACTCAGAAGTGGAGAAACACAGAAGAAGCGCAAAACACAGAAGATGCCCAAAACACTGAAGATGCGCAAAACACAGCTGAAGTGCAAAACCCAGAAGAAGAAGAGAAACACAAAAGAAACCTTAAACACAGAAGGAGCACAAAACACAGAACGGTCGCAAAACGCAGAAGAGGCGCAAAACAAAAGAAGAAGCTCAAACCACAAAAAATGCGCAAAACACAAAAGAGGTGGAGAAACACCGAAGATGCGCAAAACATAGAAGAAGTGGAGAAACAAAGAAGAACCGAAAACACAAGAGAAGCACAAAACACAGAAAAAGTTCAAAACACGAAAGAAGTGGGGAAACAAAGAAGAATTGGAGAAGCACAGAAGAAACACAAAACAAACGTAAAACACCGAAGAAGCACAAAACACAGAAGAAGTGGAAAAACAAAGATGAAGCGCAGAACGCAAAAGAAGTGGAGAAACACAGAAGAAGCATAAATCAGAAAAGAAGTGGAGAAACACAGAAGAAGAACAAAACAAAGAAGAAGCAGATGAAGTGGGAAACACAGAAAAGGCGCAAAACATCGAAGAAGTGGACAAATAGAAAAGTAGCACATTACGCAAAAAGCATAAGAAGTGGAGAAACACAGAACAAAGAAGATGCGCAAAACACAAAAAAGTGGAAATCACAAAAAAAAGTGGAGAAGTACCGAAGAAGCGTAAAATGCAGAAAAACACAAAACACAAAAGAAGTGGGGAAACAAGGTGAAGCGCAAAACACCAAAGATGCCCAAAACATAGAAGAAGTGGAAAAACACAGAAAAGGCACAAAACACAAAAGAAACGCAAAACACAGAAGATGCACAAAACACAGAAGAAGTGGAGAAACACAGAAGACGCGCAAAACGCTGAAGAAGTCGAGAAACACAGAAGTTGCGCAAAATACAGAAGAAGTGGAGAAACACAGAAGATGCGCAAAACACAGAAGAAGTGGAGAAACATAGAAGAAGTGAAAAACACAGATAAACCGCAAAACACAGAAGAAGTAGAGAAACACAAACAAGCGCAAAGCACAGAAGAAGTGGATAAACATATAAGAAGCATAAAACACAGTAGATGCACAAAACACAGAATAAACACAAAACACAAAAGATGCGAAAAACACAGAAGATGCATAACACACAGAAGAAGTGAAGAAACACAGAAGAAGCGTGAAGCACAAACGAAGAGCGAAACACAGAAGAAGCACAAAACACAGAAGAAGTGGAGAAACATAGAAGAAACGCAAAACACAAAAGAACTGGAGAAACACAGAAGAGGCGCGAAACACAAAAGAAGCACAAAACATAGAAGATGCATAAAACGCAGAAGAAGTGCAAAATACTGAAGAAGCACAAACGCAGAAGAAGTGCAAAATAGGAAAGAAGCGCAAAACACAGAAGAAACGTAAAACACATAAGATGCGCAAAACACAAAAAAAGTGGAGATAAACAAAAGAAATGCAAAACACAGAAGTAGCACAAAACACAAATGAGGTGCAAAACACAGAAGAAGCGAAGAAATACAAAGGAAGTGCAAAATACAAATGAAGCGCAAAACACAAAAGATGCGCAAGCACAGAAGAAGTGGAGAAGTGGAGAGACGCAGAAGAAGCGAAAAGCACAGAAGAAGTGCAAAACACTAATGAAGAGCAAATCACAGAAGAAGCACAAAACACAGAACAAGTGCAAAACACAAAAGAAGCGCAAAGCAAAGAAGAAGCTCAAAACATAGAAGAAGCGCAAAATAGAGAAGATGCGTAAAACACAGAAGAAGTGGAAACACAGAAAAATGCAAAACACAAAAGAACCACAAAGCCCAGATAAAGCGCAAAACACCAATGAAGTGCAAAACACAGAAGATGCGTAAAACACAAAAGAAGTGGAAAAACACCGAAGATGCGGAAAACTCAAAAGAAGTGGAGAAACCAGAAGAAGCGCAAAACACGGAAGATGCCCAAAACACAGAAGAAGCGCAAAACACTGAAGATGCACAAAACACAGCTGAAATGCAAAACACAAAAGAAGTAGAGAAAGACAAAAGAAGCGTAAAACACACAGAAGAAACCTTAATCACAAAAGAAGCGCAAAACACAGAAGAAGCACAAAACACAGAACTGTCGCAAAACGCAGAACAGGCGCAAAACACAGAAGAAGCTCAAACCATATAAAATCCGCAAAACACAGAAGAGGTGGAAAAACACCGAAGATGCGCAAAACACTGAAGAAGTGGAGAAACACAGAAGTTGCGCAAAATATAGAAAAAGTGGAGAAACACAGAAGATTCGCAAAACACAGAAGAAGTGGAGAAACATAGAAGAAGTGAAAAACACAGATAAAGCGCAAAACACATAAGAAGCAGATAAACACAAACAAGCGCAAATCGCAGAAGAAGTGCAAAAACATATAAGAATCATAAAATACAGTAGATGCACAAAATACAGAAGAAACACAAAACACAAAAGATGCGAAAAACACAGAAGATGCATAAAACACAGAAGAAGTGAAGAAACACAGAAGAAGCGTGAAACACAAAAGAAGACCAAAACATAGAAGAAGCACAAAAACATAGAAGAAACGCAAAACACAAAAGAAGTGGAGAAACACAAAAGAGGCGGGAAACACAATAGAAGCGCAAAACATAGAAGATGCATAAAACACAGAAGAAGTGCAAAATACGGAAGAAGTGCAAATACGAAAGAAGCGCAAAACACAGAAGAAACGTAAAACACAGAAGATGCGCAAACCACAGAAGATGCGCAAAACACAAAAAAGTGGAGAAATACAAAAGAAACGCAAAACATAGAAGTACCACAAAACACAGATGAGGCGCAAAACAAAGAAGAAGAGGAGAAATACAAAGGAAGCGCAAGATACAGAAGATGCGCAAGCACAGAAAAAGTGGAGAAGTGGAGAAGTGGAGAAATGGAGAAGAAGCGAAAAGTACAGAAGAAGTGTAAAACACTGATGAAGAGCAAATCACAGAAGATGTACAAAACACAGAACAAGTGCAAAACACAAAAGAAGCGCAAAGCAAAGAAGAAGCTCAAAACACAAAAAAAGCGCAAAACATAAAAGAAATGCAAAATACAGAGGAAGCGCAAAATAGAGAAGATGCGTAAAACACAGAAGCGGAAACATAGAAAAATACAAAACACAGAAGAACCACAAAGCCCAGATAAAGCGTAAAACAAAGAGAAAGAGGAGAAATACAGAAAAATCGCAAAACACCGATGAAGTGCAAAACACAGAAGATGCGTAAAACACAGAAGAAATGGAGAAATACCGAAGATGCGGAAAACTCAGAAGAAGTGGAGAAACACAGAAGAAGCGCAAAACACAGAAGATGCCCAAAACACAGAAGAAGCGCAAAACACTGAAGATGCACAAAACACAGTTGAAGTACAAAACACAGAAGAAGTTGAGAAACACAAAAGAAGCGTAAAACACAGAAGAAACCTTAAATACAAAAGAAGCACAAAACACAGAAGAAACACAAAACGCAGAACAGGCGCAAAACGCAGAAGAAGCTCAAACCACAAAAATTGCGAAAAACACAAGAGGTGGAGAAACACCGAAGATGCGCAAAACACAGAAGAAGTGGAGAAACAAAGAAGAAACGCAAAACACAGGAGAAGCACAAAATACAGAAAAATTCAAAACACAAAAGAAGTGGGGAAACAAAGAAGAATTGGAGAAGCACAGAAGAAACACAAAACACAAAACAAACGTAAAACACCGAAGAAGCACAAAACACAGAAGAAGCGCAGAACACAAAAGAAGTGAAAAAACGTAGAAGAAGCATAAATCAGAAAAGAAGTGGAAATCACAGAAGAAGTGGAGAAACACAGAAGAAGAACAAAACACAGAAGAAGTGAAAAACACAAAAAAAAAGCACAAAACATCGAAGAAGTGGACAAATAGAAAAGAAGCACATTACGCAAAACACATAAGAAGTGGAAAACACAGAAGAACCGCAAAACAAAAAAGAAATGCAAAACACAGAAGATGCACAAAACATAGAAGAAATGGAGAAACACAGAAGATGGAAAAAACACAGAAGAAGTGCAAAACACAGAAGAAGCGCAAAACATAGAAGAAGCCCAAAACACAGAAAAAGTGCAAAACACAGAAGGAGTGCAAAATGCAGAAGATGCGCAAAACACAGAAGAGGTGGAGAAACACCGAAGAAGCACAAAACACAGAAGAAGCAGAAACACAGAAGAATTGAAGGACATAGAAGAATGGGAAAACCTAGGAAAAGCGCAAAACACAAAAAAGCCCAAAACATAGAAAAAGTGTAGAAATACAGAAGAAGCGGAAACACAGAAGAATTGAAGGACATAGAAGAAGTGGAAAACATAGGAAAAGTGCAAAACACAAAAAAAAGCGCAAAACACAGAAAAAGTGCAGAAACACAGAAGAAGCGCAAAACACAGAAAAAGCACAAAACACAAATGAAGCGCAAAACATATAAGAAGCAGAGAAATAGAGAAGAAACGCAAAACACAGAAGGGCACAAATCACAGAAAATGCGCAAAACACAAAATAGCGAAAAACATAGATGAAGAGCAAAACACAAAAGAAGCACAAAACACAGAAGAAGTGCAAAACATGGAAGAAGTGGGAAAACACAGAAGAAGCGAAAAACACATAAGAAGCACAAAACACAGAAAATGCACAAAACACAAAAGAAGTGGACAAACACAAAAGAAGTGCAAAACACAAAAGAAGCACAAAATATGGATGAGACGCAAAATATAGAAGAAGAGGAGAAACAGAGAAGAAGCGCAAAACATGAAAGAAGTGGAGAAACACAAACGAAGGGCAAAACACAGAACAAGCGCAAAACAATGATGGAGCACAGAGCATAGAAGAAGTTCAAAACGCAGAAGAAGCACAAAACACAAAAGAAACACAAAACACAAAAGAAGTGGAGAAACCTCGAAGAAGCACAAAACACAGAAGAAACGCAAAGCACAGAAGAAGTGGAGAAACATAAAAGAAGCACAAAACATAGAAGAAGCACAATACATATAAGACGTGGAGGAACATAGAAGAAGCGCAAAACACAGAAGAAGCATGAAATATAGCTGAAGCCCAAAACATAGGAGAAGAGGAGAAACACAGAAGAAGCACATAACAAACAAGAAGCGTAAAACACAGAAGATGCGAAAAACACAGAGGAAGTGGAGAAACACAGAAGAAGTGGAGAAACACAACACAAGTGCAAAACACTGAAGATATGCAAAACATAGAAGATGCGTAAAATACAGAAGACATGCAAAACACAAAAAAAAGCACAAAACATAGAAGATGCGCAAAACACAGAAGAAATGGAGAAACATAGAAGATGCACAAAACACAAAAGAAGTGCGAAACACAGAAGATGCACAAAATACTAAAGATGTGCAAAACACAGAAGATGCACAAAACACAGAGGAAGAGGGAAAAAAGCACGAAACACCGAAGAAGCACAAAACACATCTGAAGCGCCAAACATAGAAGAAGAGGATAAATATAGAAGAAGCACAAAACACAGAAGGCGCACAAAACACAAAAGAAGTGGAGAAACACAGAAGAAGCATAAATCATAAAAGAAAGGGAGAAACACAAAAGAAGCGCAAAACACTGAAGAAGCACAAAACATAGAAGAAGTGGAGAAACACACAAGAAACGCTATACATAGAAGTAGTGGAGAAACACAAAAGAAGCAAAAAACACAGAAAAAGCACAAAACACAGATGAAGTGCAAAACATAGAAGAAGAGGAGAAACACAGAAGATGCGCAAAAAACATGTTGTTCCCCTAAAATTTTTTCTTAAGGATCAAGTATGATTTAAATGAATTATGAGGTTTGATGGATAAATTTTTTGAGCTACTTGTTATGTAAATGTTAGTAGAATTTTATTATATGGTTTGGTTGAATTAAAAGTGGTAAGAGTGCATAAGGGCATTTTAGGCAAGTCACTTAAGAATATAAAGCTATAAGGTTTAATGGAAGGACAAATTGGGCATTTCACACTTATTAAGGGTATAAAAAGAAGAAGAAAAAACAAGTTTCGGAAGGTTTCTGGACATGTTCGCTGCGGCGCGCTTTTGCCCTCGCTGCGGCGAACTCCAACATTTTTGCCGCGGCGAAGCCCATTTTTCTACACAGATATGTTTCGGTATTTTGGGCATAACTTTTGCTGTACATGCCCAAATGAGGTTCTTTTTTATTCGTTATAAACTAGAGACATAGGGCTACAAGTTGTATGAAGGAATCAAGTTCCAATTCAGTTTCTAAGAATTTAAAGTTTTGGATGGAAGTTGAGCATGGAATGTTGTTTTAGTATAAGAATAGTTTAAAAATGTTTTGGGCATAACTTTTAGAGTATTAAACTAAATTGGATGATTTTAGAGTCATTAGAAACTTAAGACAATGGGGAACATTATTCTAGAAGAAAGTATTATCAAATTGCTTCATTTACTTGATCATAAATTAGAATTCCTATTGAATGGAATTTTTGGCTATTGTTAAAGGAAATCAAGGAAGGCAAGCGGAGCAAAGTATGAGGCACCTTTGAGCAAGTATTTGAACAAGAAAATTGATATGTGCTTAATTATTGATATTTTTAATTATTTTCACTTAGCAATTATTGATACAAAAATGTTTAAGATACTCA